>WIGN01000239.1:0-65242 GCA_014235955.1 Colletotrichum sojae | reverse complement strand
GAAGGAGAAGAAGGAGAAGAAGGAGAAGAAGGAGAAGAAGGAGAAGAAGGAGAAGAAGGAGAAGAAGGAGAAGAAGGCTAAGGCTGTTGCTAAGTTGATTTGTGACTGGGAGGAGTACTTCGGCCAGGGTGATGATGGTCTTGAGGACTGGCAGCGCCTCTGCCGCGACCTGTGCCTCCCCGACAACTTGCCTAGCAAGACCCAGTGCCGCAAGGTAAGCCGACTCTCCGCCATTTGTTTGCATCCATAAACACATACAATCCAACGTGGAGACATTTGCTGATGCGAATCCCTGTCTCAGGCCATCAAAACTAGGCAAGTTAATATTCGCCATTTCCTGGACGCTACCGATAAGCCCAACGAAGTCCTATTCTTCGAGAGCCTTTGTGTCCTTGCGAAGTGGACTGACCGACACCATTTGCGGGTCCCTCTTGAGATGATCCCGAGAGGAACCCCTATGCGGGCGCTTATGCGCGAAATCAGCCACTATTAGATGGCAAAAAGCCCATGGAGGAACTCACGCCTGATTACAGGGCACAATTTGTACAGGGGCAAAGGGAGAACATTGGTCGGATGAGAGAATGAACAATGGATCAGATGAGAAACTTGGGTCGTCAAGTCTTCTTTGGTATTCCTCTACATGGAAAATTAGCCACCCTTCAGCCGACTTTTCTTCTAAAAAAGCCTGGGCACCTTGTCTGCAGCATTCTATCAAACACACAGTCCCGTCCCCACCTCAGCTCCGTATCTCCCACATCCTGATCTGGCCCGAGTCGTTGCCGACGGCGAGAAGGTCGCTCTGCCTTCCAAACGTCACTGCCGTGATGCGGCCCAGGGGCGTCTGCGCCGTGGGCCAGTTCCTGTAGACGGTGCAGGTGGGCAGGTGGACGAGGCGCAGCGCGTCCTTCTTGTTCTGGCTGCCGAAGGCCATCAGCTGGCCGTCCGGCGAGAAGGTGATGACCGTGATGGGCGTGACGAGCTGCTCCAGCACGCGCGTCGGCTCGGGCCGCTCCACGAAGCTGACCTCGCCGTCCTTGGACGTCTTGACCAGCGTCTCCTCGCGGTCGTAGATGTTGGCGATACCGCTGTTGGAGCCGACGGCCACCCAGCGGTCGCCGCCCAGCTGCTCGGGACCCCCGTGGCCGCCGAGCGCGATGACGATGCCGCCGACGCAGCCCTCGTCGCGCCAGACGGAGAGGAACTTGCGCTCCTCCATGCTGTACTCGCCGACGGAGCCGTCCTTGCCGAGGATGGAGAGGCCGTCGCCGGTGCGCCACCAGCAGAAGTCGGCGATGCCGTGGCGGCTGTCGAGCCGCGCGGCGGCGATCCACTGCCGCGACCCGACGCTGACGATGTTGACGATGCCGCCGCCCTTGCGCGACGAGGCGATTATGCCCATGTACCGTCCGCAGGGGCTGAGCTTGAAGTGCTCCATGGACTTGTGCTCGAGCCGGTGGCCCTGGATCTTGGACGTCTTCTGCACGTTGCCCGACTCGAGGTTCCAGCTGTGGAAGTACTTGCGGCGGCCGGCGAAGAAGATCTCGTCGCCGACGGGGTGGAGGAACTCGGCGCGGCGGACGTCGACGCCCTTGGCCTGCACCGAGGTGAGCAGCGGGTTCGGCGTCGGGTGGGCCGTCGGGTTGAGGTGGTGCAGGAACAGGACGGAGGCGGTGCTGGAGGAGAGGAGGACGGGGTATTTCGGGTGGAAGGAGAGGTTGTTGACGGGGGCCTTGTGGGTGTTGGGGATCTCGCGCGTGCGCTGGATGTCGATGGTCTCCGGGCGGAGGCGAGTCCTACCGGTTGAGTCTTTGCCGGCGAGGCGGTGGACGTCGCGGAGGAACTTCTCCAGGGGCGCCGCGGACAGCTCGGTGTCGCTGCCCTCTTCGTCGTCGGAGCTGGCCGAGGAGTCGGAGGCCGCGGCGGACGATCTTCTTCTCCTCTTCGCGGGGCGTCCCTCGGGCTCCTGAGCCCACTTGGGGAGGGGGTTCAGCCGCACGAACTGTTGCCTCAACCTCCTGCTGTACTCGGAGCCGCTGACCACATCCTCGCCCTCGCTGATCCGCAGCTTCCGTAACCTCGTCGTGTTCGCCAGGGAGACGGTCAGTCGCTCGTCGTCGCTATCTACCCATGCGACTACATTGGCGTCGGGCGCGGCGTCCTGCTTGGCGGCCTTGGGGCCCTTGGGAACATCCGCGTCGACGAAGAATAGGTCCTGGTCGGCGACGTCCTCTTGTGTCGTGTCGCCCTGCTTGACAAGCTGCTGCTTGCTCTCCTTCTCCAGCCGTTCGATGTCGCCGAAAATGTCGTCGCGGAAGAGCTGTTCGCGGAAGTCGGCCTTGCCGCCCAGGACCAGGCGCTCGAGCTCCTCCTCGTCCGAGTCCTTGTCGTCGAAGACGGGCTTCGGTTTGCGCTGGCGCGGGGTCTCCTCCTCGAGCTCGGACTGCTCCGACTCCTCGGAAGAAGAGACCTCCTCGTCGGAGAATTTTTCGAATGGTTGCTCTGTTGCCATTGTCGCGGTTCGGATGTGTCGACGAAGGATTTGCGGTCCGGGGCGCGCCAGTGGATTGAATTGTGAGCGCAGGCAGTTCGTGGTAGAAGGGTCGTCCAGATTTTTTTTAGCGGGTCTTTCAGCCTTGCATGATTCCGACGGTTAATGATTGGGCACCGGTTTCAGCCATGATAGGAAAATGGCCAATCAATTTTCTTGAGAATTCCGAGGCTGAACTGCGGGGTCAATTGCTATCCATGTACCTAGGTACCTATAGCCTGCTTTGCTTCCAGCACAATGACTGTTCCTCTCTACCTAGCCAGGCCACGCTTCATTTGCACTGCAATTTTAACCCACCCAGAGGCCATGGGCGAGCACGCCTCAACGTGGCATCGAACGATATCCAATGAACTCTGCCTTTCTTCACAGCAAGTTTCATCCTCCCAGAGGCAAGGAGCAAGCAAGTATTCCTAGGCGTCGAATTATGACGGTGCCTTGTGAGTAACTGCTCGACGCCATCTCTCGCTTTAGTTTTTGAACTCAACAGGTCTCGCATTCAACGCCCACAGAAAGCAACATGCAACACCTCTCTATAGATAACCTAAGCTGAACACTCCAGTAACTCACCACTGCTGGCTACAATACGCCCTTCACACAGCACACCAGCCTATCAATCTACATGCTCAAGCTGAAGCTGCAGCAATGAATCGACAGTGTGTCCTGGATGTTTTGGTCACATCAGCATGCCCGCCCGCAGTTGTGGAAAAGAGGTACGACATCTGCGTAGAGTTTGTTGCGTAGTGTACAAGGCCTCTGGGTGGGTTGAAAATGCAGTGAAGTATTCAGCGCGAACGCAGCCTCGTTTATACCGTTCGTGATAGGCCAATGGCTTTCTGTTTGTTTTGTTTTTCCAAAAAGTTCACGCAAGGCTTTGGCCGTCGGGTTCAAGACTTCTGGAAGGGGTTCAAAATGCAGTGAAGGGATGCGCAACGGCGCAAGCAAGGTTGTGATAGGCCGCGGGGCAGCCACTTCTTCGTATTCTCTTGGCAGTATATTCTCATGATCTCACAGACGCCTTGAGCAGCTTGCCCAGCCTGCCCAGGTCCGGGCTCACGCTCTCATGGCTCTTGAGCGTCAGCACAGCGGCCTTCTGCGCAACGTCAATCAAGTCCTCGACCTTGCCCCCCTGCGCCAGGCCAGCAATCATGACGCCGAGGAAGGTATCCCCAACGCCGTTGACCGAGACGACGTCCTCGGCGGGCACCCGCTCCGCCGGCGGGAACAGCCTCATGTACACGCCGCCGATCGTCGGGTGGTCCACCGGCGCCCTCGTCAGCAGCCAGCGCTCCTCCTCGCGGTCCTTCAGTCGGGGATCGTCCCTGCCCAGGATCGTCGTGAGCAGCACGCCCTTGGAGCCGAGCTTCGTGACCAGCGTGGGGATGTACGGTAGCAGGTGAATCGTCTGCACGGGGATCCCCGCGTCCGTCATCTCGGCAGAGGTAAGCTTGACAAACCGCTCCCTCGCGCCGCGCATGTTGAACGCGTCGATGACGGCGAACCACTCCGGCGTGTCGAAGAACCCATTCTCCTTGGCCGCGGCGTACATCGCCGACAGCTCAAAGTTGTTAGGCGAAGCAAGGTCAATGCCCGGCTGGGGGAAGACGCCCAGGTGCGGGTGCTCGCGGGGGAACAGCCCCACAGCCTTGGCGGTCGACACGGGCTCGAAGGCGACGCCGCAAGCCTGCGCGCGGCCGGCCTGGATCCACGCGCGGATGTCCTTGGGGCTCCAGTTGCCGTCGACGACGAGCCAGCTGGGCTTGGCCCCCGCGACGGCCGACTTCCAGTAGTCCGGGAAGGAGTGGTTCGCGAAGATGCCCATGTCGGCCATGGCGACGACGAGGTTCTTCTCGGCGTCGTTGACGGCGACGTACTGCGCCGTGCGGTTCGAGGAGTGGTACTCGGAGCCGAGCTGGCGGATGTAGGTGGTGTCGAGGCCGGAGGCCTTGAGGGAGGCGAGGACCGTCTTTCCGGCACTGGTATGGCTTTCTCAGCACGCGGGATAAGGGGATAGGAGTATGATGGGTAGGCTTACACGTCGTCTCCGACCATGCTGCAGAGGCGGACGCTCACGTACTCGCTGACCCTGTGGGCGGCCAGGGCGACATTGTGGCCGACGCCGCCGATGGACTGGTTAATGCAGGAAGGGTTGGAGGTGTGCATTTGCGGGGAGACCTCCTTGGCGCCGCTGAGGGGGTGGAAGTCACAACTGAGGTCAATGGCGACGGAGCCAGCGACGAGGACGTCCGCCTTGCTCGACTTGGGTGGCTCGACTTTGGTCGCGGGCTTCGCGGCGGCGGCGGCACCAAATCCAGAAACAAAAGTACTTGACGAGCTATCTACGCAGTCAGAACCTAGCTTCTGGCTGAGCCTATTTACATAGTAAACGAGAAACACTTTTTCACTTACGCGGACTCGGCGCCGGACTCCTCGGCCAGCATCTTGGAGAGCTCGACGGCGATCTTGGTGGCCCGCGCGACGTTGGACCTCACCAGCGCCTTGTTGGCCAGCGTGCTCCGCTCCTCCGTCAGCTGCCTGATCCTGCCGAGGACGTAGGGCGTGTTGGTCGAGCCCGTGAAGCCCTTCTCCTGGGCCTCGGTGACGGCCGTCTCGATGACGACGTCCATCTCGGCGCGGGGGATGGCGTACTGCTCGGGGATGGGGCTGGCGAAGAGCATCCCGCTCTCGATGCCGAGGCGCTCCTGGGCGAGGATCATGGCGGCGGCCTCGCGCTCCGTCTGCACGACGAGCGGGCTCTTGGTGCCGCTCTCGCGGGCCCAGAAGGCGGGGAAGTCGACCTTGCCGGTGCGGCCGTCGGCGAAGGTGGCGACGAAGGCGCCGTGGGTCTCGAGGAACTCGAGGGTGCGGGGGATGTCGAGGAAGCCCTTGCAGCCGGAGCTGACGACGGCGACGCGGGTACGGCCGAGCTCCGTCAGATCGGCCGAGACGTCCATGGTGCTCTCGCCGCCGCGGTGGACGCCACCCAGGCCGCCGGTGCCGAAGATGCGAATGCCGGCCAGGCGGGCGAGGAGCATGGTGCCGGCGATGGTGGTGCCGCCGTGCACTTTTTGTCCCGTCAGGCCCTGTGTCGGGTGTAAGCATGGGTCTTGTGGGAGGATTTGAATCACATGGCGTGATGAGGCCCAGTAGACAATGTAGTCCAAGCACAAGACAAACTCACCAATCCGACCAGGTGTGCCACATCTCGCCTGGAAACCTTGCTCGCATTCCCGGAGTTGACCATGAGAGCAACCTCCTCCTCGTTCAAACCGACAACAGGCTTGCTGTTCAGAATACCGCAGACGGCCGGGACGCCGCCGCCCTGGCGGACAACATCCTCCAGGCCGAGATCGTTGCCAAGGGCACCGTGGGTGTAGATAGTAGACTCCAAAGCGACAACGGGCTTGTTCGTGGCAACGGCGTCGGCGACCTCCTCCGATACGCGGAGAAGACCCTTGAGGCCGGCCGGGGTCTGGTAGGCGGCGGCGCTCATGTAACGGCGATCCGTTTCGTGACGGCCCAGGGTCGTGCCGGCGGGGGCAATTCGGTTCGAGGTTCTGCACAGCTGCAGCTGGGAGAGCGTTTGCCGCGCCAGGCGGCATGAGGCGCGGGGGACGATCATGGCTAGTGAGAGGGCAGTTCAGCCGTGCCTCGGCGCCGGGCGTGAGAGCTGCGGTGTGTTTGAGTGGCGGGTAGGGCCAATAGTGTTGTTGTATAGGTCACGGTCGTGAAAATAGGCGTTGGTCTGCTTGGATGTGGTTGAATTGGGGGTATCTTGGAGTCTTGAGACCAATTGTCCGTCGATCTCAAGTTCACGATGAAGTTTTATATCAACGAGTCGGAGCCGGCCGAAGGCTCGCGCCCTTCCCGATACAGCTGTCTTCAGGAGGGCGATCCACTGAAGACACTGGATGGACAGTCGGGACCCACGGACCACACTGTTCTGGGCTTAGCTCATCTTAGACTGCAGCTATCAGTTCAATGGAGTTTGAGAACAGTTGATGAGATGAGTTGTTTCTCACTGAGTCCCTCAAATTCTCACTTCAAACACCGCAAGTCAATACAAACTCAGCCTTTTAACACGAATACTCAGCAGTGAGAACGGATACATCAATTGATGGGTCATTCAACCGTCGTCGATGGCTCATGGCTTGATTTGCCATCCATAAGGCAGGCGTACTGTATCCAACGACAATGAGAGTGAAGCAGAAGAATCGACGGTGAAGCAGTGGACGAGAGGCAGCGACGCGATTCTTATCAGTCTTCAGGCAGCTCATCTGCATCACTCATCACTGATGTGGATGAGAGCGCAAGAGCGAGTCCCTTGGCGGCGGCAGAGTGTGCCGAAGGGACCGAGGGGGCCGAAAACCCGCATCACCAGCTGCGGGTTTAATTAGGCGTTGGCTCGTGCAGGCCAACGTCTCATTTCCATCCAACGGGGGGTCTGCCGGTCGACAAGACGATTTCAATGGGGAACCTCTCTGCATCTCTCTGCGGATGTTCAATCTGAAACCTGCCCTGCATCATGAGCCATCTTGACGCACATCCGCTCTGTGGCCCCTCTCTCACTCACCGCACGGCATGATGCTCCGGGCTGGCCTTCAAGACTCTTATTGCTCTTAAGGTCAAGGTTATCTGCCGTTTCTCACGTCGGATCGCCGCTGTCAACAGGCGAACACAGGCGAAGGAGGTGTTCGCCGCATGGACGAGGTATGTTCTGGGCTTTCGTCTGCTGACGTCCCGGCCTCTTGGGATTCGCCCTTCAGATCCTGTTTTTCCACCACCCCACGCGTCTGTCTGTGCATGCCTATACATCCCAGTGTGCCCAGCGTGCTGGCCCAGATGCTCATTTCCTGAAAGTGATCCCGCATCGAAATACCCTCTGATCTAGGGCTGCGTTCCCACTTTTCCCCTTCGATTTGCTGAATCCAGAACCCTGTCGCCTTCCCAGAGTCTTGGCCCTTGGGTGCTTCAGGTGGCCTGAATACTTGAATACCATTAATTGCTGGCCGTCTTCCCCGTGTGGACGGGACGCTGTGCTTGCTCTCGTTTCGCCCGTTTTCTTCCCCTTTTTCGCCATCGTCCTCTGACCCGTCAAGCTGCGCCCACGCAGCGTCCCTTCTTTTGGACCACCACCAAAAATGGCATCCTCTCGTTCGTACGCAGCAGCGCTGCTGTCGCTTTTCGCGGCCTCGGGCGCGGCCCAGAACTTCACCATCTCCAACGGCCAGATCTTCACTCCCGGCCTGGTCATCCTCGACGCCCCGCAGCCCGGCACGCCACTCGGAGGTGACAACCTCCATGTCGCACTCGATGTGTCAACGAACGGCAAGATGCCGCTGCCGCCCTACGCCGAGGACAGCGCGACCAAGATCTTCAACGTGACCATGTTCCTGTCGAGCTACGTCACGGGCCGCAACCTTACCATCACCAACGGCACGGCGACGGCCAACAACGCTAGCCTGGGCGACATCATGTTCCAGGAGCCGGGAAGCACGGTGAAGCACGTCAACTGGATCTGGCCCGACTGCCTGGTCGGCGACGGGCAGCCGCGGTCTACGGACAGCGACCGCGGGGCTTACAACGTGAGACAGCCCACGCCGTATTGTAGAAGTCAATTTCTCGGGGGACGGTCCGTGCTAACATGACTCGAAAAAGATCTCCATCCGGCAGAACTTCCGCCTCAATGGCGAGGATCACTACACCATCTTCGACGTGCCCATCTCGGTGACAAACAGCATTCCCGAGAAGGACGGACGCCCGTCGTGCGACGCGCTGAACAACCCGCTCCTTACCGAAGCCGAACTCGACGCGCCCTCGGCCAACGCCGTCGGCGTGCTCTTCGCGCCGGGCGACTCGACCGAGATCGAGGTCAAGGCCGGCGACGGCAGCGGCAACGGCGACGGGATCGGCGGCAGCAAGCCCGAGGCGACCCCCGGCGACGGCCTGGGTGCCGGCAGCACCCTCAGCTGGAGGGACGGCGCGCACTGGCTATGCCTGGCAAGCATCGGTGCGGCCCTGTTGCTGTGAGTGAGTGCGAGACCGAGGATTTGGAAACACGCCAAACTGTAATTATTTTAACCTTCATGATACCCCGTGTCGGAAACGCTGCCGAAGAGGTGGTAGGGCGGTATTACTTTTCTTATTTTCTAATCGAGCCCGAGCTCAATGCTCGTAGCTTGTATTCTATTCGTTGCGGAGGGACGAGTTCAGAGTATCCCGTAAGGTACCTATGACGATATTATCAAACGGCCGAACAACATTCCCTTTCTACCTAGAATACACATGGTTTTGTTTTAGACTTTGACGAATCTTGTCGGAGCTTCTGCACGAGAAGGGAAGCAGGTACTATCACATAGTAAGCTTGGGTTTGTCCCTTCCCTCCCCTCGATCAACACAGAGCAGTCCATTACGCAGTAGGAAACTCATTCCCGGGGGTCGACTCCACTCCTTCCTCCCCGGGTCGGTGACCATCCGCGACCGCCATGCCACGCCGGCAGGCGCCATTCAGTGGCCCCTTCCCCCGACGACCGACGAACTGCTTTCTGAATGGGGTAATTTTCCAAGGGTGCATGGGGCAGGCGCGTGAACCTGCACCGTGCCTGCCACACCACCGCAGCCACACCGACTGCTCTCTCCTCTCGACACTTTTCCCCCTTCCCCATAAACAACACCAGGGACAGACGACTGACTGCATCATCATTTCATTTTCCGACCGACTCGTCCTATAGGTCACTTCGGCTTCCCCCTGTGTGCCCGGGTCAGCGACTAATAGTTCCACTCGCAACGGCGCGCACCCCGGATTCCCATTCTCATCCCCGCACTTGCAACCGACGCACTAAACCTCGGCTGCCCCCAGCTGCAAGCACTGGGCTGGAGACGACGGCAATGCGAGCACATGGCTCGATGGGCTCCTGCTGCCAAGCATACGAAAACCTGGGAGAGCTCCGCGACCCTGGCCAGTCGTACACTTTTTTTTTTTTCGTCCCCAGCCTGGCCTTGCCCCGGTCGTTGAAACTTCCTTAAGTATGGGGCCGCATGCTGGAAACGCAAGTGGTGTGATACAAGACGCTGCTGTTCCTTCTTCACTTCCACGTAGCTAGACCGTCGCGCTTCGATGACGCTATAAGTCGCTTCGAGCTCCGAGAAGAGGTTGCGCACACAATACACTTCTGGTTCGAATACAGACATCTTTCCAGCCCCGGGGTCAAGCTTCTTCTGCCACTGAGCTGCCATCCGATTTCCAATTGCTACGCCGGCCGTCCATCCCGAGGCACGGTTCTGGCCAGACTAAAAGAGCAACCGTCGCACAAGCTTCGTGGCTAGATAAGACCACCGCGCACACGTCCCGCGCATCAGCCCACGCGCCCCCATCGCACCGCGCCCTCGCTCCAACATGCCGATGCACCAGGGCCTCCTCCCGCGCGAGGGACTCGTCGCCGATCCCATCTTCCGTCTCATCGGCCGCACCGCCCTCAACCCGGCCCTCGTCCTACCGCTCCTGCTGCTCGCCCGCTACACCAAGAAGGGCGGCGACCTCGCCGTCCTCCATCCGATCGCCTTCTCCCGCCTTAAGAAACTGGCCTGGCTGTCTATTGCGGGAGTGGTGAACCGATGGCTGTCCACCCGCGCTCTGAACAACTGGGTCTCTGACCGCTACGACTGGTCCAAGGAGATCGTTCTTGTCACGGGCGGCGCTGGTGGCATTGGAGGGCAGGTTGTCCAGCTCTTCGCCGAGCGGGGTGTCACCGTCGTGGTGCTAGATATCCAGGAGTTGACCTTCACTTCTGGTAAGCTCACTCTTTCTCACTTGTATGGACCGCCCGCCTAATAACGCCAGCCTCCAACGTCCACTACTTCAAGTGCGACATCACCTCCACCGAGAAGCTCGCCGCCGTGGCCGGTGAGATCCGCGCCCGCGTCGGCCACCCCACGATCCTCATCAACAACGCCGGCGTCGCCCGTGGCAAGCCCGTCCTCGACGCTACGGAACGCGACATCCGCTTCACCTTCGACGTCAACACCCTCGCCCACTTCTGGACCGTCAAGGAGTTCCTCCCCAACATGGTCGCCAAGAACCACGGCATGGTCGTGACCATCGCCTCCTACGCCGCCTGGCTCACCGTACCCTCCATGACCGACTACGGCGGCTCCAAGGCCGCCGCCCAGTCCTTCCACGAGGGCCTCTCGGCAGAGCTCGTCACCAAGTACAACGCTCCTCGTGTACGCACAGTCCTCGTTAACCAGGGCTACACCAAGACCCCGCTCTTCACGGGCTACGAGCAGGGTCTGCAGTTCCTCGTCCCCGCGCTCGAACCCGAGACCGTTGCCGAGGCCATCGTGAGAAAGGTGCTCGAGGGCACAAGCGGGCAGGTCGTCCTGCCCGCAGCGGGGAACATAGTGAACGCCGTAAGGGTGCTGCCGCACTGGTACCAGCACCACATGCGCTGCGACGGGCAGAAGCTCATGAAGAACTTTGCCGGGAGGCAGGTCGTTAAGGACGTTGAGAAATACTACAACGACAAGGAGCAGCAGGAGCGTCCTGAGGAAAGCACCGTCCTGGTTGGTGACCAGGGAGCGAACGGTATCCAGTGAGCGACCCGAGACGTGCGTGTTTTGGTGAAGTATGCAAATCATGCCGAACGTCAGACGGGAAACGTAACTGTGATTGTCTTGCCTGATGTCGGTATTTCATAGCGGGTTCGTTATAACGGCGGAGATGATGTCAGTTTCGACCATGTCCTAATGAATATAAGGGATTTGATCAAAATTGGCACCATGATATCTGACCGCGGTCGCAGCGCACCAGCCAGTGCTCGCGTTGCAGACTCGAGTTCACAACCACGCATAATGTGCAATTCGAGCATGGCTGAGGTGCAAGGCCTCTGCGCGGGTTAAAATTGCAGTGAACATTATCGACTGGTTGCACATTCCAGGCGACTGTCTTCATTGGTGGACGAATATCACTGGCCGTCTTACAGCTGCCTTGCTCTGGGAACACACGCACACACCAGACCCAGTCCATTGTCATTTGTTGGTGCGTGCTGGATGAGAGAAAGAAGCTACGACGACTTAAGATGAGGAGAAATATCCTAGCTACGAGTGAATGTGATTATCACGAATATAAAAGCTAAGCGGGGTGAGAGGTAACATCTCCAGCCGTCTGACCTGCGTGATGTGTCGACAACCGTTTGCTACGACGATTCTTCGTGTTTGCTGGTCCTCTGCGGCAGAACGCATGCTCAACTGCTGCGAGACGCTCCTAAATGTCGACTTTGGCCTGATCTTCAGGCTTACAATGTCTCTCGGGTCGGGAACGCGCCGCTCCTGCGACCTTGAGGAAAAGTACATCAAATGCTTTGAGAGATAGTGTTTCCCGTAGCCTTTTCTCGAGACTGAATCGTAGGTACTACCAGGAGATAGTCTGATAAGGAAGGTCTTCTAGACGGGGAGTGGAGGATGAGCATGCCTTCCTCATATGTAATATCACCCTCTATCAGACGCGGCTTCCTTCGTATAACCACTTGGTCTCGTTGGTAGAGAAGGCATACTTCCAAATTGGTGAATCACATGTATCTCACAGCCTTGTAAGAGGGACAGTATCTCGTAGCTCTCAGCTCGCTGCACCTCGCCGCCTCATCCGACTCTGGTACGACGTCTTCATGCACTTTTGCTTACGTCTTCTGCGGGCAGCCGTAGCCACAGCCTGCAACCGTTTTCTAATTTGAGACCCAGCCTTGATGGTGAGATGCTTTTGTCGTCGTCAGCGGTTGTGCACAGCATTATCGTGTCTGTCGTGAGAACTGTACAAGGCAGCCCCGTGAGGCACACGCCATCATCTCACGAACTTTGAAAGTGCGAATCTGGTATATCAGATCTGGGCATCCATCTTGCCCGCACCTCCGTTCAGAGACGAAAATCTGCAGCGTCCTCTTTGCGTCTTTTCTGCCCCCTTACAACCATGTCAACAGCACACAATTCGCCTCATCAGGGCCATGTCCCTCCTCTGGAATCGACCGAGCCGCCTTCGGCACGTCGAGCCTCCGAAGATCAACTCTAGCGGCCATTTCTGCTGCCGGAATACTCTCGGACTCCGCGCACCGCAGTCTACTCTCAAAATCTCGACGTGACGACGGCCTCCCACCACAGCCTTGGAACCACCGCCAGTGCTATCAACGGGGCTACGGCACCTAGCAAGCTCTCGACATCGAGCAATGGGAGCTGGAATAAGGCTCTCGAACTGATCCCGTCTTCGCACTACCACTGGGGCCTCGAAATTGGCGCCTTATTCCTCAGCATGACGTCCCTCGCGGCACTGATGATCCTGCTACCGATGTACGACAACCAGCCCCTGACCTCGTGGACCTTACCAGTGTCGTTCAACGCCATCATCTCCACTTTGGGAGCCATATCCCGAGCTTCGCTTGCGTTCGCAGTGAGCGCATGTGTCAGCCAAGGGAAGTGGAACTGGTACCGGAAGACACATGATAACGTCATGGTCTTCGATAGATTTAAGGAAGCCAGCCGAGGCCCGTGGGGGAGTCTGAGACTTCTGTGGTGGACCAAGTTCAGGTACACGCGTCTTTGATATTCTTCTATCTATTTCTAGAGTACTAGTACATTTACAGCAACTGGATCGCTATTGGTGCTTTTACCTCGGTCATTCTGATTGGATTTGAACCATTTTTGCAAGCCATTGTCACATTTTCCGGAGAGGAAACCGAATCAGAACGGCCTAACATGTCCAGCATTGGAAGATCCCAGAATCTGGATGCGGGAGCCTTTGGGGCGGATATAACAGGATCGCCCATGATGCAATATCCAGTTTCGGGCCAGCAGGAAACATTTCCAGCCACAGGTATGATACCCGAGTACGATCTTGGGGCTCTCTCTGCCATCTGGGAAGGCTTCTCAGATCTCAGCTCAGCTGAAGTCACGAAGCCAATCTTCAAATGTTCCACGGGAAACTGCACCTGGCCCGCCTTTGCTTCGCTGGCAGTTTGCAACAGCTGAAATGACATATCAAGCTCCTTGTCAAAGTCCGAAGGCGAAGCGGATAGGGGCGACTCGGCCTTTTTCACCATACCATGGAAGAACACGTCAAGTGTTACAATGTTCGGCCGGCCAAATTATACGAAGCATGAGATTCCAGTGCTCAACTTGAGTATATCTAATTACAATGGACTCGGTTCGGGCGCGAAGGGTATGTATCAGTCCGCAAAAATACCAGCACGAGCAGCCTATCGTCCTGATAATACCGTGTCCTTCGGCAACCTCACGACTCTTATAATTTCTCACGCTATGCTACATTCGAGCCAAAGGTTTCGCAACGGGGAGCAAAAGTGGGAAGACAGTGAAGTCACGGCTGAAGAGTGCGCTTTGTACTTCTGTACCAACATTTACAAATCGGAAGTCAAGCAAAGTGTGCTGGAGGAAACCGCCCTCGGCTCTTACACAGATCGAAATTTCGACACGTACGTCCGTAACGAAAGCGCTTACGGCGATGGCCTGAGCAAGGCCTTCAACCAACATGTCAGTCACAGCATATATATCGGCCGCACTGATTGGATGCGTACGGACCTGCAGCTCGTCATAGCCGAAAAAGACGTTTTTGACGCAACTGGGGCAAGAGACAGCGGTAATCTGTACTTCAACATCAGCTACAATACTGCCGGGAGCCCGGTGGACTATTTCGTCAAAGAATTCTCCCGGCCGCTGGTGTATGGAGACCAGATGGTCTATTCAAACTACCCGCCCGAAAGACCGCCCGTAATGACTGGCCTGGGGGCGTCGACTAACGTGACGAAGACATTCGAGAACGTCGCCGCCAGCCTGACGAAGTGAATTCGCAACCGTTCTCTGAACGAGGAGGAGCCGTTTACTGGCGTGGAGAAACAATGGGTCGTGCGGATCCGCGTGAACTGGGAGTATCTCGCGCTGCCAATCTTTGCGCTCCTTGGCGGTTGTGTCTTTTGCCTGGTCTCGATCGTGGAGACCCAGGGGTTGGGTTTGCCGGCGTGGCGGGGCAGCTCTCTGGCGACGCTGGCGTACGGGCTCGACGCAGAATCGAGGGATTTATTGAGACACCAGGATGATATTGCTCAGCTCGATGGCCAGGCAAGGGCTCTGAAGGTGAAGTTTGTGGATTCTGAGAAGGGGCCGCAGTTGGTTCAAGGACAGCGGGGTGTATGTTAGACTGGAAATGAGTCCAGGGCGGTTTGGTGTAAGATGGACGTGTTTCCCCGATTAGAATATTCAAAACCTTCGAGATCCTCATGCCGATGTCCCGTCTTCAGTGGCTGGCCCCGTCCAAATACATTTAGCGATGCCGGGGCGTGTGGTCTCGTCTTCATGCGTGCCGAGATATAGTTGAGGCTCTTTTGACGAACGCCACGAGAACTGAGTGCACGATAATTCTCCTCCAGATGGTTAAGTAGCTTCAGCCCCCATCCGCGAGCCATCGCCGGCGCACGCCAAATCCACGGCCCCGAAGCTTGATCAGCCAAGCAAGACCCTGAATCTTTTTCTAATTTTGGCAACCACCAGCCGGACCAAAGAATGGGAACCACATAACTTTCCAAGAAAAAAGTAGACCTCTACACGTGCGGGTTGGGGCGAGCATGTCGTCGGTGGCGCGCAAGTTCCCAAATCCGGGTTCTGGCCCGGCGTTGGGCCCCACAGCGATCGGCCTGCAGATCTCCGACGAGGGGACCCACCCAACCCCCGGCCAAGCAACGGCGGAGGTGGACGTGCGTGCTTGCCAGCGGCTGCAACCCGACCCCATTTTCATGATTTCATCGAGCATCCCACCACCATCCGAGCGGGCCTCCAATCCTGCTTCGGGGAGAGGTGTGTGCCAAGGCTCCGTGCAACTCGTCAGATTATTGATGGCAGCAACAAAAATGTGCCCGCTCCCCTTGAGTCCCGTAGGGCTCTCCGTCTTTTCTTGGATTTAGTTTAGCAATGTTGAATTATTCGAAATCAGCTACGCTCTGTCAAGAGTGCAGTCTCTCGCTTTCTTGACGATTTTTTGCAGCATCTTTATCACCATCTCCACTCGCTTACAACTACATTCGCTTTTATTATTATACTACAAACGACGATGACGCCGAGGGATAGCATGACAGTCTGGCTGCCCAAGGAGCTGTACAGCTCCGTGGAGCCGTTCGCCGACCAGCGGTATATATGGTGTCCGATGCCATTCGACGACTCGCTTCCCGTCGAGCAAACGTCGTTTATCAAAATGGGAGGAGAAGATGAGGTATACGGCGGCACACATCAGCTAGGTCTCAGAGGCGGTGCGGCGGAGTTTGATGGGAGCACTGAGACACTTATCGACGCTGCTGCTTCTGACATAGATGTGTTGGATGGGCCGACGGACATGTCGAGTTCTGAGACGGAGTCGGAAAAGGAGTTTGCTTCCGGAAAGATTGGTCGGAATCTCAGCCGGGGGAAGAGGAGGCCGAGGAAGATTCAGTCGCTGCGGCACGGTGAATCAAAGTCGGAAGAAAGGAAAAGCCGGAGTTTTGGATTGCACCTGGGGCTGAATCTCGATATCGAGGTGACGCTGAAGGCGAGGATACACGGCGACTTGGAGTTGAGCGTGTTGTGAGTTCTCTCTACTGGTTTGGGCGCATTGGTCTCGGTTTCCGAAGCTCGGACTAACAATCTGGCTAGTGATGAATTATAAAGAAGAGAGAGAAGAATGAACCGACGACGATGTAACAGCACAAAATGGGCGAAGACGAGTGTACGATTACGAGACCGATGGATACGAAGACACAACATGAGCTGTAGGGAATTTGATCGGGACGAGAGGACGCCAAGTATCAGAAAAGCTTGGTTAATGCCAAACCCAACAACGAACGGGATGCCATGGGATACACCGAAGGCCGACATACCGGACCAGAATACGGGTTGAGCGATGCCTCATGTTGAGGCAACGACTGAATTTACCCGACCAAGTTAATACAGTACTCGGGTTTGAAAGTATTGTCTTGGCACCTCATCACCGAAGTATCCCACGTTGAGGTCTGATTCGACGAGGAGAAATAAATAAAAGGACGCCAAGAATCAAACATGGCGAGATGTGTCTCAACAAACCCCCAATCGCAGTCCTCTACCGCAGATGTTGGTCAGATTGATCGAGACAAAGTCAGGTCGCAGAATCATAGTGTCGCACAAAAAGAAGTCTTGGGAAAACGGCTTTCCCATGGACGGCAGCCGTACGACGACCCCAAGACAGGAGGCGTCGTGGAAGAAGAAAACGTGTGGTGGACGAAGTCTAGGAGACTAAGAACAGTGCCTGGAGGTGCCACCACGGCGATATTCCCGGCTACCTCTTAGCCTGCAGCCCACTGTCCCGTTCCGGTCTAGAACATGGCACGCACCACCAGGGCAAGCCCATGTTCAGCCGTGGTGGGGTGTCCCCGGGGGTTTGCTACAGGCCCAGTCCCTGAGGTTTCCCGCGGCGGTCTTTTAGGCTTGCATCCCCGCTAACCCGTTCCTGGTTTCCTGCTCATATCAGAGGCCCTAAAAACCGCCAATTCCAGGCGCGCCATCGCGGCGCAGCGCAGCGATTTTAGTTCGGATGCACAATCTCCTTTGGACGCCGCTCACTGGGGCGCCCGGACGGAATGCCAGGAGGGAGAGAAGAAAAAAGTCGGCTTTCTCTTTCTTCCCGTTCAGCTTTCCTCCCACACTCTTTTCGAGAAAGGACCCAAAAAAAGGGAACAATCTTGTTGGACCTGAAGCAGTCCGTCTCCCGCCACACCGAGAATGCCTTCGTTATGAGAAAGCCGCCTCACCCGTGTCGTCCGTCGCGAAGCCTTGTCCTGCGTGAACCTTTGACCCGAACGTACCCTCAGCAAATATCCCCGATCGCGCCGTCGCAAAAAAAAAGTTTCATTTCCTCAATCGCCATCTCTGCCTGACGTTGAAGATACCGCCTACTCGACGTGAATCTCTCGATCTTCCGACCTCCGAAACCATAACCTCCTAAGCCGCGACACCACTCCAAAAATGGCCCGCAATCTCCTCGCCCTCCTCACCATCACCCTCCTCCTCCTCCTGTCCTCCATTGCCTCGGCCCAAACGCCCACGATCTACACGGGCTCCGACAAGTACAAGTACCAAGGCTGCTTCAACGAGACGACGGACCTGCCCGGGACCGCCCGCGAGCGCGCCCTCTCCAACGGCGCGAACCAGGTCGTCGACGGCAACATGACGGTGCCGCTGTGCCTCAGCTTCTGCAGCACCGGCACCGATAAGGAGTACACCTACGCTGGGATTGAGTATTCTCGGTAAGTCCGTCTTTGTTGAGGTCCCTTTTTCTTCCTCTTTTTTGTGAAAAAGAATTATCTGCTGATCATTCGTCGTCTTTAGCGAGTGCTGGTGCTCCCAGCACATCTCGAGCAACTCGGCCAAGTTCGACGACTCGGCGTGCAACATGGCCTGCGACGGGAACAAGGGCATGGTCTGCGGCGGCGCGATGAAGCTGTCCGTGTACATGATCCAGAGCGGGAGCCCCAAGACCACGGCGACGGCATGGGGATTGCTGCTCGCGGGAGCAGTCGCGGTTGTTTCCCTTTGAAAGTTTTTTTTTTTTTTTTTTTTTTTTTTTTTTTTACGTTTTCGGTTTGCTTGAAGCAACTAGACGATACAAATGCTTGGATGCTTGGATGCGGGAGTTATCTATCACTTCAATTCGGCGCGCTTTGGGACTGGGCAAGTTTGGGAGAGCTTCGTGGGAAGATACCCCTCTGGATTTGGTCTGCAATGCGTCTTTCTTCGAGACACCTCAAAATCAAGAGAGTTTTCAACTTATAGCCTACAGGTCTTGGTACACCCAACGCCACCAAAAGCAGTGGTATCCTGGCATAACTCGTGAATCATCATCCAAACAATCATAGCTTCAGCGGACCCAACCCCCTGCGCTCGACGGCCTTCTTCGCTGCGGCCTTGATCTCGACCACCGTCCTCCTCCACGAATGCTTCCCCTTGCCTTCGCTGCTGTCCTCCTCCACCAGCCACTCTAGCCACTGCACCAGCTTCGACGCCTTGTTCATATCTCGTTCCTCGAGCACGACTTTGGTGAGGTACTTCTCGAACATGACGACGTCGTCTCCATGCGGGCCTTCATCCCGTGTGCCGTCGTGCCAGGCCTCGATCATGTCCTTGATCTCCTGTGTCGACTTCACCACAGAGCCCATGAAATTGGCCTTGCGCGGGGGAGCCGGGAACTGCAGCTTGGTCTGCCCGCCCGGCAGGAAGTCACTCAGCTCTACGGGAGGCGGCCTCCGAGGAGCGTTGAAGTTCAGCCCGGAGCGTTGGGCGAGGCGCTTGCGGCGGTAGTCTTCGATGACCTCCCGGCGGACGTCCTCTGGTAGCTCAGCGAGAAATGCCTGGTCCAGCTCCTCTGGCTCTGCAGCTGCGGCACTTGTGGCCCCTTTGTTTGGCAGAAAGCTTGTTTGCAGACGGTTTGCAGCTGCGTCTTGCTGTCTCTCCCTTGCGTTGTTGAACAAGCTTCTGCCCCCTCGCTTTGTGGGCGTTGTTGCTTTCTTGGGCTGGATGTACCTATCCTTGCGCGGTGACTGTGGCAAGCGGGCCTGTGCCTGGGGAGCTTGGGCTGGTGGTTGACTCTTCCGACCATACTGCGCCAGTACCTCAGCTTTCATGTCGTCTGGCAACGCGTTGAAAACCTCTGGGTCCACCTGGGATGGAATCTCATCCTGAATTGCAGGGCTGTGGCTCCGTGATTTGGCTTGTGGCGATGGCCGCCTGGGGGTTGCTTTTGCTTTCTGTGCCCTGAGCAGCTTGGATCGAATGTCATTGGGCAACTCAGCAAGTACAGCTGGGTCAACTTGCGAAGGTAGAATGAACTGTGTTCCCATAATGTTTAGAGGTGTTTGTGCCTTCTCATCCAGCTCACCAGCTCTAGCCAGTGCCAAAGCTGGGTGCACCTTTGGTTTCCTTGGTGTAAGGGGGTCGTCGGTAATCGGATCTTGCGCGAAGTCACCACGGCTTTGTGTTGGTTTAGGCTTGGAAGGGCTTTTGCTATCTTCAATGGGATCGGAAGTGCCTTTCTTCACTGATGCTGGTCCGTTGAAGGAGGGGAAGGCCAGTCGCCTTTGGCTGCACTCCGGTCCGTTTGCGCCAGACTTGATGGGCTCCAATTTGGTCAACTGTACGCCGAGCCCTCGGAGGTCTCCAGGGCTGAATTTGTAGGATCGAAGTATCGAGACAGCTTCTTTGGCAATGGCCTCGGCATTGTGGGTCGCCACACCGAATACAGCGCTCTTGCTGAAGCTGTCGCATTTGCCGTGTCCCAGGTGTTTTGCTGGATCGAGGGGGGCATCAAGTGCCCGCCGCATGATCTTCATAGTAAGTTGTTTTCCCTTGACCTGCTCATTAAGCAAGCGGCGCTCCAGCTCTTTGCATAGGTTAAGGACAAACTCTTCGGCCTCTTGCTGGTTGATGAATCGAATCCCCCAGTTCACCTCGGCCGAGACTGATTTTCTGGGTGGCTGCTCCCCAACTTCGGCCTGGTCTATTCCACGGGCATATTCCCACAGCTTTTCCCCAGTCTTTGGCCCCAGGGTAGAGGACAAGCGCTCCTTTGACACCTGGCGGATGTCCTTGACAAATTTTACGCCAATTTCCTCGAGCTTTCCGCTGAGACTGTATGCAACTCCTGGAAGATCCTTCACCTCCAGCTCTCCAATGACGTCGAGTATCTGGTCGGGTCTGATTTGGAATTGACCGGCGGGTTTCGCCCGTCGTAAGGCGACCTTGGCCTGCAAGATGTTGGCACCGATGCCAACGGATACAGCACACCCTGTCGAAGCTTTGATCTTTTCGCGGAGCTCGAGGGCGATTTCTTCGGCCTTGGCCTGTTCCCTCCATATACTGCCTTCCTCGACACCATTCCCGTTAGATCCTGCACTGGAGAGTATGATGGACGTGATGTCAACAAGTGCTTCGTCTATGCTGACGCTCTGTACAACACCGCCGACGTCCAGAATTGCTTCGTAGAAAAGACGGCTTGCTTCTTCGTATGCTGGAAAGTCGTATGGTAAGACCTTGATGTCTGGGCACAACTCCAACGCCCGCTTCATCCACATTCCGTTCTTCACGCCGAACTTGCGGGCGACGTAGTTGCAGCTTGCGATCTCGGAGGCTGTTCCACTGCTGTGAGCAACGACTACTGGCTTGTCGACGAGTTCTGGATGGCGTTTGAGAGAGACCGCGCAGAAAAAACTGTCAAAGTCGACATGGATGATGTACCGCCGTGAACCTGGCTTTCTCTTGGGAGGTTTAAGAGAGGCTCCCTTTTCCCTTGCCAATTTCTGCATTCTTGACTTCAGTTCGGCTTTCCAGGTCGACAGATGATGAAGCCGACTTTCAGAGTAGAACTGCTTGAGAAAATCTGGGTTCGCCACAGACGACTTCCAGATCTTGGGATCCGAGAGAAGCCAGGCGTTGTGTTCCTCGGATGTCATATTTGCCGGCATCGATTCTTCTTTGATCTCTTTCTTCGGTTTCGGCTCGACGACAGGTGACTCAGTCTTAGCCCCGGCATTCTTTGCCTCGGTCTGCTCCGTCTTGGTTGCTGCAGCTTCAGTAGGAAAGATTTCAACCATCAGCTCGTCGATTTGTTCGTCGTCAAACTCTTCCACGTCGTCTTTTTGATTGAGTTTTGGAGCCTTGGGTCTTGGCGACTCCCCTGGACTGTCTGAAGTGCGGCCATGCTTGCGTGATAGCGGCGAAGCCTGCTCGACGAATCGACTGAGAGACGGCGTGGCCGAACTGCCAGCGGATGCTCTGAACTGGCTTGTGTAGAAGCTATTTTCTGTCTGCTCTCTGTAGCCCTGTTTAGCTTGAGGGGTTGCCTGGCTGAGCCTCTTAGACTTGTCGAACTTCAGGACCTTTTGCCGAGGACCGTCGTTGTCGACCCGGTAGTCGGACCAGGGCAGAAGTTTCCCGGCCTGAATCGAATCAACAACCCAGGCGGGCTTTACCAGACGATATTTGCTGTAGTCCACAGACTTCTTTGGCGGAACGGAAGATGCGATGATATGAGTTGCCATTGTTTTGCCGTCGAGATACTGCAGAAACCCGGCGCCGTGCTTCACGAGCTCCTTGTGTAGACTGGAATCTCAACGTTAATCGCTTGCCCGAGCGCCATCCAAGGACTTTCTTACACATGCAAAGGCGGTTGCGTATAGCCAGTAACGTGCGCAACCACACCTTTGAAGATTTGAGGGCAGTCGGTGGACGCAGCTCGCATGCTAGCGTCCAAGTTTTGTAACTTGATCTTCTTCCGCCGGAAATAGTCACCGAAGCCCCCGAAGGCGCTTTGCTCGTATTCCTCGCCATCTTCGTCGATAAACTCATGATTCTCGATGCGCTTGCGTACTTGGGAGGAGTTCTTCTCCAGTCGGCTCCCCATCTTGGCGACGGTCGCAAAGTGTTTTGATAACGAATACCCTAGCAACGACGTTGCCTGTCAAATTTCCCATCCAAAATCGCGGAACGAACAAGATGAACCATTTTTGAAGAGCTATGCCACGGATTTCATCGTCGATGTCCAAAATGAAGCGACATGGGTCTGGGCGCAACTGACGATGAGAGAGAGGGTGACGGAGTGAACGGAGTACCGCGTTGCTGGGTGCCTGCAGCGCGTTAAGTGGGTGGGTCCATGCGCGTTCCCTGCACGTCACCCTTGCATTTCACGTGATAAGCATGACTAAGCCTATACATTTCCGACGCGACCAAACGTCGAAGAAGATCTTCAACTTGTGCTTTCTTTCCCGCAGGCGCAAACGTCATCCTGCCCAACATCGCGCCGAAAACCTTCGCAATGAACAACGAACAGTTCAGGAGGCTCTTGGGCGCGAACGCCGCCAAATCTACTTCTCCAAGCAATGGCGCCGTTAACAGTTCCAGTCCGGCTGCCCCTGCGGCGCTTGGCTCGCGACAGCGAGCGAGCATCCCCATGACCCCGTAAGTTGCCCGAAGCCTCTGCTTCGTAATCGTTGCTAACTAGCCCAGTCGATCTGTAGGTGTTGGAAATAGCCGATCCGAGTTCGCACGGCAGCTCGCTGCGAGAAACCAAGCGGCGCAACCACAAAAGAAGTTCAGGACATCAGCACCGAAAGGATCCCGACTGGCGGAAGGGTACGTCGACCGATCGAGGGAGCGAAACGACAAGGAAGAAGATGATCGGGCGAAGAGGATAGCAGCCTTGGAGGAGGCGTTGAAGAAGGAAGAGATCGACCAGACGACTTTCGAGAAGCTGCGCAGCGAAATCGCCGGAGGCGACCTTTCCAGCACACATCTCATCAAAGGCCTGGATTTCAAACTCTTGCAGAGGGTGCGACAAGGCGAGGATGTGTTTGGCGAGCGAAAAGACGAAGCGGAGGAGGCGCCGCCCCAAGAAGATGTCGACGAGGCGTTTGAGAAGATGGAGGACATCGAGGTGACGGCCATCGAGAAGGAAAAAGTCAAGAAGAAGGGTCAACTTGCGCCTGTTGCTCTTGCGCCTGGGAAGAAGAGGACGCGCGACCAGATTTTGGCAGAGTTAAAGGCTTCAAGAGCGGCCGCCAAGGCCCAGCAGGACAGTCTAGGTGATAGGTTCAAGAAGATCGGGGCGAAGCAAAAGGCAGGATCACGCATCGAACGCGACAGCAAGGGCCGCGAAGTATTGATCATCGTCGACGAGGACGGCCACGAAAAGCGAAAGGTCCGCAAGGTGCAGCCGGAAATCGAAGAGGAGCAGCGGAAAGAGTTCATCCCCGATAAGGACGCGAAGCCCCTCGGCATGGAGGTGCCCGAGTTCTACAGGAAACAGCAGGAGCAGGAGGCTGAAGATGACAACGACGACATCTTCGCCGACGCCGGAGACGACTACGATCCGCTTGCCGGCATGGATAGCTCGGACGATGACAGCGAAGGCGAGGCGAAGGACAAAGAGGATACCCCGGGAGACGCAAAGGAAGAAACCAAGACCGATTCATCATCTATGCCGCCGCCTCCCAAACCGGCGGCCGCGCGTAATTACTTCAAGGACTCGAAGACCGAGCTCATCTCGTCGCAAGCACCCAAGGCGCCCTCCATGTCTGACCCGGCAATCCAGGCAGCTTTCAAGAGGGCAGCACAACTCAGGGCGGCGAATGAAATGGAAGAGGACGAAGACGATGCGGATGACGAGGAGGCCAAGGCCAGGAGAGAGCGTCACAAGAAAATGTTGGAGATGGCAGACAGAGATGCCGAGGATCTGGACATGGGCTTCGGCACCAGCAGGTTCGAGGATGAGGAGGACTTCGAGGACAATCCCATAAAACTATCAGAATGGGGTCACGAGGACGACGGAGAGGGTGGCCGAGGCAGCAAGACCAAGCGAAAGAGGGGTCCCAAGAAGCGGAAGGGCGATGCCAACAACGCCGCGGATGTGCTGAGGATAATGGAGCAACGGAAGGCGGCGGATAAGGCATGATGGCAGTAAGTAGCGCGTATGAGGCTGTCACAGAGACTGTCCTCTCTTTGCACCACGCCGATCCTGGCAGCCTCCCAACGTGACCATCGCCATTGCGGTATCGACCTGTCCATTGAAGGAGTCACCCCAAGATCCCTGAGTTCTGCGACAAGCGAAGGGGGGTTTTCTGTTCAGGCCTTGCTATCTGCCCAACGTTCGTCGTCCTGAGGTGTCTGTTGACATCGCATTGGTCCCAAGCAGTCACTTGACTGAGTTACGACGCGAAGACACGGTAGTCTACAGTGACTCGCCCGTACCTAGACCGGGTGCAAGTCGCTCTGGGATTCAACCAAAACAGCGCATCCGACCGAAGTGCTCTGGCTGCGTTTGTCCAGCCTAGGCTGGTGATGGACGAGCCTTTGATGGTTGACTCAGGGACCTGGGATACCGAGCAGCAACCATTTCTCGGTGTAAGCAGACCAGCATAATGTAAGGCATGGGTTCACTGGCGCAGTGTTGCATCGGCAGCTTCCCGAACTCACAATAGACATTACTAGCATCACTAAGCCAAACATCAGGACTTTGATCAACAACCAGAACTTTTCTTCACATGACTAAGAGGCATTATTGGTTATTGATTAAAGCCTTGGATATTTGGTTTGATGATACTGACGACTTGTAGGGTGTTTTTTGGGAAGATACTGATGCAATGGACTGCACATGATCAGTGCCTCCACCCCTCCTTGGGCCTCTTAGCCACCTCGTCCGATCTTATTCTTGTTCCTCCCAACCGTCGAGTCTGTAGCGCCTACCGTTCCATGAAGCGCAAGCAAGTCATCACAAAGAAGCCTGGGGTCTTTCTGGGCAGTGTGGTCCCAGTCCGAAGAAAACGTGGGAGGACCCTTCTCGCCTGTACTCGGCAGGACTGTTGTTGTCGAGTTGGTTGGTACCCAGGGTCAGTCTGGCCAGAGAAGGGTATCAAACGGGTCCGGGTCCACCTAGGTATCTTTTAATCTAATAATTAAGCGTCTTATCTGCTCAGTGGTATAAAGCCCTTCGGCTGTCTCCCCTCTCAATCCAACCAACACTACACCCCCTTCTGAAATCCCGCCATCCGCACCTTAATGTCAACTGCTTCGACATCCTCGCCAACAGCCCCCTTCCCCTCCTTCGAAGAGCGGCGCAAGGAAAACCAACCCGTTGCCCTAACCACCGAGGCCAAGCGCATCTTCTGGAAACTCCAAGGCCCGCTCCCAGACAACGTCTCCGTCACCCGAGACTGGCGGAACAGAGAATCACCGCGCGAGCCCCTTGCCTTTCAGGACTCTGCGGGCAACATCGCCAGCTGGCACCCCGTCGCGCAGGCGCCGCTCACAGAGCCCAAGGTCGGGTCCGTCACCGTGAGGGTCGACGTGCTGGAGCGGTGGCAGGACGAGTGGCTTGAAAGGCATGAGCGACATGCGCATCCAGGCGACAAGAACAGTGTCTTCGGGGAGCTGGATACGGAGCTCTACGGGGAATCGGGGGAGGAGGACGAGTACGAGGGCCCGCAGCTCCAGCGATGCTGTAACACGGATCGACCCCGTAGGGCGCCGCGTCTGGTCGTCAAGCCATCATCTGCAGAGGGATATGTCGCGGTGCGCGACTATATCTCGACAGTGCACCCGTGGCTCCTAGGCCAGCGAAAGGATGTTACACAGGCGGATAATGTTTGGGATGATAAGAAGCCTGTGGACTATGAGAGGCTGGCGGTGAGCTATACGTGGCCCAATTGTCTGTATATCATGGACGAGGAGCGATATGTCAGCCTGCTGGCCCCGCGCAAGACTGTAGTTCTCGATGCTGCTACAGCTCCCCTCATCGAACGGATGCGGCAAAACCCGCCGGCGCCGTTTAATTACCAGAACCTCTACAGAGCGTCGTCGGACCCGGACCAGGGCTCGCTAGCCGGGCAGTGAGTTCCCAGAGTAGAGTTCTTGCTCCCGAATCACATAGCAACATATGAACATGGCAATCAATGCTTGGTTTCAGGTATCTGCCGCAGACTCGGCAGTCGGCCCGGTGCATACGCACTCAAGCAGGGGGCAGTTCTTGAAATCGCAGGTGTACGAGCCGAGGGTAGCCAGGAAGCTGCCCGAGATGCTGTCGGCGGTACTCCACGTCGGCGAGGGCGCGGCAGCGCAGTTGCCCGTCTGGCACTTGTCGGAGCCGCAGAAGTCCGGGCCGGAGCCGCACTTGCCGTTGGTGGTGTACACGGCGTCGCCGGCGCAGAAGCCCTCGTAGCAGTTGCCGTCGGCGCAGTCTTGGCTACTCTCGAACCAGCTACATGTGCGATTCGGGGAGTTCAACGAGGGGTTACTCACACCGTCGCGCCGCACGTCCAGGTCTCCGAGTTGCAGCACGGGTTATCCGAACAGGCGCATGATGCGTTCCCGAACAAGGGCCCGCAGCGGTTGTTCTTATCAGGCGCCGGTTCTATCCCTAGCGAGACCGTAGCCGTCAGCATCGTCCATCTCAATCCGGTTTCTAGATTCTCTTGGCGTGACCTACAGCCGTCGGTGCAGTACTCGGTGTTGGTCTGGATGTTGCTGCAGTCGGTCTTCAATACCGGGATCAGCTTGAAGAACTTTCCCACGTCCATCCAGTTAAAGTCGGCCAGCTCCGTGCAGGTGTGGCGGTTGACCTCTTCGTCCGTCTCGCCCCAGGCCCTGCACACGACGTCTCCCGGCAAGACCTTGTCGCGCTCTTGGACGCTGCGAGTAACTTCTGGGCGGGGCGATGGCATACTGCCTAAGTCAGGTTTGTCCCCCCATGTGTATGGCTGGCACTCGTCCGCTGCTCTCCCCAGCGGGAGGAGCATGAGAAGTTGGACCTTGGCGAAGAGACGTGTTGTGGGATGCATTGCGTGAACAGAGTCGAGCCGGTCACCGCAGTTCAACTCTCAAGCACTATATCGATAGCAACGTTGCAGTACAGCAATTACTTGGGTAAAACTGTGGTAGTTGTTTTGGTCGGAGATGAGCAGAAGTTTTTTCTGTCGTGAGAGGAAGTAGAGGGAGCCCTGAGTTCGTGGCTCCACTTCTTGTTGGTTGGCAGTGTTAAACTACCCAATTTCAAGGGTCTCTTTTATTCATTCAAGGATCTCTATTATCTTGACGATGATAAGTTCGCCTCTATTAGTGACCAATTCTGCGCGGGCGAGGCGGTGCGTACTCGAATTAGATCAAAACCCAACGCCGTGGACGTGTAAGTCGACAATTGCGAACCGTCTCTATGCAAGTAGGAAAGAGCGGGTGTGGTTTGGACGAGGCAACTATTACACATCTAACCACATGCAGTAAGTAAACTGAGTAATATATCAAAGTTCCAGCAGCTTAATGTAGAGTCGTGAGATGGTGCGTTATCACCCCTCGAGTTCTCGATCCCATCGTCCCTGCAAGTATTGGCATTTCCTCAATGGTGCCACAACTTACCCGCTTCTTACACTAATTCCAACAAGTCAAATGTGGCTCAACTTTGAAAAGCGGCGGGTACCTCTCGGAGCACACTCCAGGAGTTCCCCATATTTCTGGGCGGAAGCAGACACAGGACCGCTAGTTCGGCTCCGGCGTCCGAGGCAAGTACCCAGGTAGGTAGGTGGCCCGGTACCTTCTTACACCCGACGAGACCTGCTATCCATGGACCGTATCATCCCCCCCAAGAATCTCGGCACTCCACAAAGCCCAGAAAACACTGCGAACCGTCCACAGGGTTTTTCGTCTGATAGAAACTTGCTGGACCAAAAACCACGCAGGCATCGTCATCATCATGTGACGGAATCGATCCCAATTACGTCCTTTGGGCAGCTACCTAGACGTCGCCCGTCATGGCCAGTCGGCCTGTTAGGCCAGCGGGAGCTACCCCCGCCCCCCAGAGATTGGAGGGCCGCCCCATTCCCCTCCCCGTCCCGTGTCCCTCCATTTGGCTTGTGTCTCTCCACCGGGGTGAGTGAGAGTGGGAACCCCACGGCGGTAACTCCGTGGCTGTTCGCCCTTCCCCACAGCCACGTTATCTGTTCCTCTCACTTTCTGACGACGTCTAATAATTCTCACCGTCACCTACCACCTAAGTAGCCAATATTTCGGTTCATAATTAATTCACGCTGCTCACCATGGTTGATCTCGAACTGCCGGAAACCCCTGTGCCGGTCTGGTTGGACTGCGACCCCGGCCACGATGTGAGTTCCCGTATCTATTTTCTTTTTTTTTCATTCGCATCGGAGTGCGAGGAAATGAGGGGGAGGGAGGGGTCGAATCGGTCCCCCGCGCGCCCTCACGAAATCTCACATGCGGCGCCTCACCCGCGCGCACGCCTTCAGGCGATAGAGGTGCCATGCATGATGCTGCACAAACACCGCTAGCTCGACAAACATGAAGCACACTCCCATACTGACCCTCATCGACAGGACACCTTCGCCATTCTCCTGGCCGCGTACCACCCAACAATCAAGCTGCTGGGTCTCTCCACAGTCTTTGGAAACGCCCCCCTAGAGTACGTTCATCACGACTTGACACCCAATGAGTAATCTCACTAACACCCTCCCAGAAAGACAACCGCCAACGCCCTCTCGATCCTCACCGCCATAGGCAAGCAAAATGCCGTCCCCGTCCACGTCGGCGCCGCCAAGCCCACCTCCCGGCCCCCCATGCAGGCCGCAACCGACATCCACGGCGAATCAGGCCTCGACGGCACCGACCTCCTGCCCCAGCCCTCCGTGTCCGCCCACCCCATCCCGGCCGTCGAGGCAATGGCCGCCGCACTCCGCGCCCAGGCTCCCGGTACGGCCTGGCTCGTCGCGACAGGCTCGCTGACCAACGTAGGTCAGCTCTTCACGCAGCACCCGGACCTGGTCTCCCACATCAGGGGGCTGAGCATCATGGGCGGCGCCGTCGGCGACGGCTTCACGGACATCGTCATGGGCCAGGTCGACGGCGTCCCGCGCGTGGGGAACTGGACCCCCTGGGCCGAGTTCAACATCATCATCGACCCGGAGGCCGCCGCCGCCGTGTTTCACAACAAGGCCCTCGCCGCCAAGACCACCCTCGTCCCGCTGGACCTGTCGCACCAGGTGCTCGCCACCGAGGAGGTGAGGGAGCTCCTGCTCTACGGCAAGGACGGCGAGAAGACGGGCAGGGGCAAGACGACGCTGCGCCAGATGCTGGTCGAGCTGCTCATGTTCTTCGCCAAGACCTACAGGTAACCCCCCTTATCATCCTTCCCGCACACTCATCACATGGCTAAACACAAACCCCAGCGACGTCTTCGGCATAACAGCCGGCCCCCCTCTCCACGACCCCCTCGCCGTGGCCGCCGTCCTCGCCGGCACGCGCCACGAGATCCCCTTCCACGACTTCGACACCAAGAAGGGCAAATGCGTAAAGTACCACGAGCGCTTCGAGGTGACCATCGTCACCGAGGGCGACCTCGAGGAGGCGAAGGAAGGCAAGAACCAACTGGGCCGCACCGTCGCCCGGCTCCTCGAGCCGGGGAGCGAGGGCGTCAGGATACCCCGCGGCCTCGACATCCCCATGTTCTGGAAGGTGATCGAGGAGTGCACCGAGAGGGCGGACCGGGTCAACGCCGGCGCCGTGGCGGGGCTGAAGGAGAATGGGACGTTGAGGAACTGAAAAAAAGACGTGACCGATGGGAGTCATCGAATTGTTGACTGTTGTTTCACCGTGCGCTTTGCCAGTCACGTAATTGTTGGATCTTTTTTTCTGTCGTCTAAGCGGGGGTTCAGCATGCATAGACTGATTTCTTCCTCATGTCGTCTGTTCCGTCATGCGTCCTTCCCAAAACAAGTGCCGTGCGCAAAACGTCAGGCTTGCTACCCGTCTTCCCATCTTGGACGCTTTCGCCGCAATTTTCAGCCCCATCAAGTCTAGGTCTACCACTCTGGCGAGAAGCTCGTGTCCGTCTCTATAAGCACATCCGTAACGATTTCCGATTTCTCTTTCTAATCTGGGGTATCATGTTCTTTTCCCGTCTATACTCTCCCCGTTTAGAAGCGCTTCTCATTAGAGTCATCCATTCTCATCAACAACCGCAGGACCCTCTCGTACGTCCACACCGTCACCGCGCTGCCCGGCGCGGCCTTGATGAGACTGACCGTCAAACCCCGGTACAGCCCCCGGACGCCCTCGTTGGCGAAGATGATCCGCATGGCGCGCACCGCCCCTGGGTACTCGGGGATGTTCTTATGCACGTACCGGGACCGCGTGGGACCCTGGACCTGGATGCGTTTCCGCACGAGGTCGAGCGGGAAGACCGCCGTCTTGGACAGGACGCTAGCCACTACGCCGGCCGTCGCGTCGCCGCCGCCCCAGGGCAGCTGCAGATCACCGAGCGGGAGGCGCAGCCCTTCGTACAATGCAAAGAAGACGCCCATGTACGGGACGATCTGCGCCACGCCAGGCCCGAGCCCACGGAAGAAGCCGCGGGTGCCCTCGTCTCGGTAGATATCGGCCACGGCGCGCCCAAGACTGGTGTACACGCGATCGTTGCCCTGCGCTGCGAAACGCGTTCGCAGCAGGTCGAGGGGATATGTCAGCGTCGTCGCGGCAGCGCCGGCGGCGGCTCCGGAGATAAACGATTCGGCGGCATTAGGCAGCCGGTTGTCGAAGGTCGTCTGCAGGAGCTGGGCCATGGAGCGGTATGTCGTGAACTGCACCGCCGAATAGCACACGTACATCAACTCTGCGGGGACGTTTCCCTTCCAAAGTCCCGTGATGCCCTCGTTCGCGAGGATGAGCTTCATGGTGTTCAACGTGCCTTTGTACACGGGCCCGCCCTTGGCGGACTGGATCGACAAAGGATCGGAAAGCGAGTGCGACTGCAGTTGGAGGCGGATCTTGACGACATCGAGGGGGGCAATCACAAAGCTGTTTGCCGCAACCGGACAAGTCAGCGCGAGTCGCGATTTTGACTTATGACAAGTGACGCTGTCGCATACCGTGCAAACAGACCGGCGGTGGCGCCGGCCGTTACGACCTGCAGGCGGGAGCCCTGGGCGGACAAAGTGTAAGCATCGTGACGTTTCGACTCGACGGCGACAGCGACGGCGACGAGCAGGTCGGAGGGGCCGTCGATCAGTCAGCCAGGCGACGCTGCCTTACCTCATCCTTGAGGCGTTCGCTGCTGGGCGACATGCATCCGGCTGTGTCCTCGTGGGGACCTGGCGTGAAGGCTCTGTGGCAGGCGGAGGGCGCAAAGGCTTGACGACTCGTCGAGGTCGTCGGTGATGGGCAAAGTGGTTTCGGGACCGTAGGTCGAGGGTTATGTTATCAAGGTCAGATGAGTCGAGTCTGGTCTGTGGTTCTAGTCCGGGCGGCGCGGTCCGAGAGGCGGCGGCGAAAACGTTCCCGCGAGGTGCAGTCGGCGTGGCACTGCTGGGAAGCTAAAACAACGAATCGCGGGCTTCAGCGAGTGAGGCTGAGGGTGTCAATTGATGGGAAGTGTGTTTGAGAATCTTCCCGGTGATCGTTAGAAACCAAACAAATATGCAGGTCTGTTCGCTTCGCAGGTGGTGTACCCTACACAGGCTTGTTGGCTTGGTCGTTTGGTAATGTCAATTTTTTTTTTTTTTGCGTGTTGCTATTTAGCGCTCGCGTGGAAATTTTTGGCGGTTACCTAAGTGCAATAGCTCCCAAGCACACCCCAGGCATTGTGACGCAATTCTGATCGTAGCGCGCTGTCAGAGAGATTTCCCACTGCAGCTTTGGGGGAGATAGCGGCTCGGGTCCCCACTGCGGGCGTCACCGTAGCAGGGGAAAGCCGCCTTACCCAACATGGAAGCCTGTGGACCTGAGGTTTAGTGGGCATAGCCACGCAGGGTCTGGTCCCTTTCACCCGTGCGGGCCAGCAGACGACAGGGCAAAGAGAGCGGACGCAGAGCCGATGTGCCGATGCGGACGAGGAGACGCAGATGCAAAAGCGATTGACATTGGGCAAGAGACGAGACGAGGGAGGCTCAGCTCTCACGGGGCCTCATTGCGAGACCGGCGCTGATCAGAGGAATTCTGAAGACATCACCGCGGCGTTCTCAGACTCTTGTTTGCTTGTCTCTTCGCCCTGCGGCTCGTGACTCGGCCTGGGTCTCGTGACGGACTGACCACTGACGACAGCAGAGAGATGAGAGGGTGACGCCTCAGTCAGAGAAAAGTAATGTGTCGGGACCCGGGACTCGATGCTGATAGGAACAGGAACAGGAACAGGAACGGACGGGCGTTGGTTGGTAGCCAGGCCGGGCTATTGGAAGGCTTTGGATGTTTGGGAGAAAAAAGTACCCGAACCGAATTCCTTTGTCTCATCAATGCATCTTCCATTTCGCCCTGAAAATGGAAGATGCGGAAGGTACTTTACACAAGTACCTGAGCTCTGAGCTGAGGTAATCACAGTAGTAATGTGCCCGAGTCTCGAATCCCACGGCTTCACGCTTCAGCTTCAGGCCTTGATGAGACGAAGTGGCAGAGGGCGGCCCCAGTAACACGTGCCAAAGAAGGTGCGCTTGAGCGGGCCCGGGAAGCAATGTAATTCGCTGGTTCTTAGTGGTTCCCTCCGTCCGAGACGGGTCCCCTGGGCGGAGTCGCAGCAGCCTTTGGGGTGACCTCGCATTGGCTAGAACAGCCCTTCTTGGCGTCGTGGCCGCCCTTGCCCCCCCCCTCTCCGTTGTGGGGTCGTGACACTGGAGCAGCCCCCCGACCGAACTCGCGACCAGCGGGAAAACCAAGTCCAGCCCTGGAACGGGGAAGCCTATGACACGGCACCTGGCCTGGGGGAACATGAGTTGCACCGAGATAGACTTTCCTCTGCCTCTCCTTCAAAACGCCCACGACTCGCCCTCCCTTTTTCCTGGCTTCACTTGACTTTTACTGTTCCACAGATCCTTCTCCATACCAAACCCACCTCTTTGGACTATCGCCAAGTCAGAGATTTTCCCAGTCAGACTGACTTACCAGCGAGACGAGACATCCATCTATCCCCAGCAGTGGCTGCATGTGATATCGTCACCAACACCCGGCCGTCCGCACTACCACTCCCACTACCACCGCCATCGCGTCGACTAGGCCACCGCCTCTTTTGCCTCGCATATATTCCACGTTTCCCCCACCCAGGAGTGGGCGAGAGGATTCCCCCAAACATATCGCACACCTACCTCTATCACAACCACCATGGCTTCAACAACGACACCACCCATGCCAAACATTGGCGGCCTCTTGGCCCCCATCCTGCCCGCTCTACCCCCTGCCTCCATCTCGACACAGCCAGCGATCGGCGTCCTGCCGCTGCTGAGCCCAATCCTGAGGCAAAGAGTCCAGCTTCTGTCAGAGTCCAGCACCGAACCCTGGATCCGTCTGCTCGCCTACGACACGGAAAAGGCCGCGAGACTCAGCGAGATCGTCCAGAGCGGTAGACTAGAGCCGCACCCCGTGTCGGGCGAGGTCGAGGTCGACTGGGAGTATGACGCCAAGACGAAGTACCGCAGGCTCGACCTGGAGACGCTGCAGGCCCTCGTCGTCCTTGAGGAGCTCGAACTGACGTTCCGCCTGATCTATTGCGTCGGCGACAAGGACGGCGGCGGCGACGGCTGGAGGGTCGGCGAGGTCAGCGTCGTGGACAAGAATGCCCCGTTCGGTGACTTTGGCGGCTACTCGGCCATCGCGGAAGCCGAAAAGGCGTATGCTGACGCTAAGGCTGCAAAGGCCAGCACCACGAAAGCGCCCGCACCCAGCTACAACGCTGACGCTGCGGACGAGGCGGATGAGGACGAGGACGACGGTTACTGGGATCGGTATGACGCGACTCCCGCGCGCACGCCCGCCAACGCTTCACCAGCAGTCAAGCGCTCGCCAGCCCCGCACGCATCGCAAGCGTCGCAGCTCGGTGCATTCCGGACGGACTCGGCGGAGGATGCGTACTATGCGCAGTATGATTCAGTGCAGCCGGCGATGGACGCCCACGACCCCGACGAGGAGGTGGAGGGTTTCGATCCTGCTCCGCCCTTGGGCCTAGGTTCCGTCGTCAGCCAAGACAAAGAGTCGGGCCTCACCGAGACCAACGGCTCTTGGACCCTGGCCGAGCCGCCGCGGTCGCCGTCGATTCACAGCCAGGACGAGGACCGGGCGGCCGTGCTTCTCCACCCGCGCCCAGCCTCCAGCGCCAGCAGCAACGGCAGCCGCATGGTGGAGAAGCTCGAGGAGCACGCCGGCAAGCAGGAGCAGAACGAGTTTGGCGTGAAGCAGCACGTGTCGAGGAGCATCCGCAGCCTCTTCCTGCTGGCGCGGTCGTCGGGCATCGACAGGGAAGAGTTTGAGCGCTTGGTCAAGACCGAGCTGGACGTTCTCGGCATGATTGACGAGGACGAGGTCTGATTTCCGGCTCGGGGCTGACGGCTTTCTTGTATATACGGAGTTATTACTTGGTGGTGTTCCGTGGGGATATCCGCGGGGTCAGCATGATCATTCCTCATTCCGCATAGGTCCGGGTTGCATGAGTAACGGCGTTAAGTCTTGGCCATATTTGAGCAATTTGAAAGCGAACATTTTCAACAAACCATTATGTGCAAAAGTGACGTATGAAGTTGAAAGAAGGAAGAAAGGGCTGAAGGACCATACATCGCCAACTTTGACCGTCGAAACCTCAACAATTTGCATCGTTTAATGAAGGTGACCTAGCTCCTGCTAGTCTGGTACCCGTCGGACTTCGCGGGCTTCTTCATGGCAGTAAGACGAGACGTCTTATGTGAATCGCAATCAAAGAGGATATTGATAAAACGGAAGCAGAGAATGGAAATAAAGGATTCGATTTTCAAAGTAGACGTATCCGTCTTGGTCGAATGGCAAATTGAAGAAATTAGTTCAGGTAGATGTTTACCACGACAGTCCCAACCGTTGGCGAACTTTCCGACAGGCCTCGGCCTCGGCACGCGTGCCTATGCTGCTCACCACCTACCTACCTAAGCCCGACGGGAGAGGGGTAAAATGAGGTGATGCGCCTTCCAAGACCGTCCGATCTCTCGACGGCGCGGCAAGCTCGAGCAACATGGAACGACTCGTCTGGATGCGCTGTATTACTTCAGATTAGCCGCCCGCGCGACTGTCCTTGCGCGAGGGTTTTGGGATCGCCTTGTGACAGGGTCAGGGTTGCGCTGCGTCTGACTGACAGTCTTAAGCGCCCGTCCGGCCACTGGGCGGCTACGTGAGGCCGGGGACGAGCAGGATACAAGCGCTGCGGCGGCGGTTTTTTGCGTCGAATATGAGTATCAATGTTGGTGATCGTCAGGTAGTGAAGGTTGGCGGACGGCATGAGCTAGATGTTGGCATCTCACTTCGGAAGTATCTCCTGAGCATATGACGATGCCTTTGTTGTGAATCTATCACATTTCGCGAGTTCAATCAACCGTAGCTTGGTTCGGTGGCCCAAATCCTTCGAGACCCAAATCATTCTCCTCATCAAAGCATTTTCAGGTCATGTTGCAAGTCCTCCTATGAAGCCATCGCCAACAGCCAACACCCCGCCTCCCATTGGCCAATGACCGCCCAAAGTGGGCAGAAATGCTCCCACCCCAGGCCTAGCGCGCTTTCAAGCCTCAATCGTAAGGCCGCCACACGCCAGCAAGCACCGCCGCAGGAGCGGCAGCACAACCACACGAGCCAAAAAAAGTTCACCAGCCGAAGAGCTTCCTGGCCATCGAACCCGGGAGCAGTGAGAAGGTGTCACTCCAAAACGCGGCGGAACAACACACACTCTCCCTACGAATTAATTCGTCCACCCACCACACACAGTCGAAAAAAATGTTCCGCTCAGCATTAAGGATACCGCGCGTCCGCGCGGCGACGACGGCGACGGCCCCTGCCATGGCGATGCGCCGCCAGCAGCGCTCGCTGCACTACCTGCCCACCCTCGACCACGACTTCAGCGAGGGCGTCCCGGGACTGCTGTCCGCCGACGGCTTCGACATGGCCTGGAACCAGTACATGTCCCTCATGCTGGAGAAGCTCAACGCCCTGATTGCAGGTTCGTCTGCCCCTCCGCCCTGTCATTGAACCTCTATCATGCAACCACCACCGACGTCGGCATGCAGTCCAAACAGACCCAATGCTAACTTACCTCTCCCCAGGAACCGACCTCGAGCAGCGCGACGTCAAGAAGATCCTCCTCGCCACCGCCCGCGACCCGGACCAGGCCCCCATCTTCAACCACGCCTCGATGCTGCACAACACGCACTTCTTCTTCTCCAAGATCACCCCGTCCCCGCGCCCGATGCCCCAGTCCCTGGCCGTCGACCTCGCCCACTCCTTCTCCTCCGTCGAGACCCTCCGCCGCGAGATGATCCTCACCGCCTCCGCCATGTTCGGCCCGGGCTTCGTCTGGCTCGTCAAGGCCGGCCACAAGGACTACCGCGTCCTCTCGACCTACCTCGCCGGAAGCCCCTACCCGGGCGCCCACTGGCGCCTGCAGAGCACCGACATGAACACCGTCGGCCTGGGCGGCACCGCGGGGAGCTTCTTCCAGCGCTCCGCCGCCGCGCAGAGGACGGGCACCAAGGCGCCGGGAGCCCTCGAGGCGGTGCCGCTGCTGTGCATCAGCACGTGGGAGCACACGTGGCTGCGCGACTACGGCGTCGGCGTCGGCGGCATCGGCGGCAAGAAGGCCTTCGCCGAGGCGTGGTGGGACGTTATCGACTGGGCCAAGGTCCTGGACGCGGCTACCATTCCCGTCAACCCCAGCTTCGTCCAGTAGAGGGGACGTGGTGGTGGAGGAAGAAGCCTGTGTTATATAAGCGATGGGGAGAGATGAAAAGAGACGGCGCCGCGTCACGGTTGGGTGAAGGGGCCACATGATGTGTATGCCCCCTCCTTTGGACGCGTGGGGAGGCGGCAGCAGCATTGTAGGGATTACAAAAAAAGGAATTGTAAGAATAGATCGCTGCATATACAGATGGGCAAATGTACTATGCTGTACTACTTAGTTTCTCAACCAGCTCAGGTCAAACACTGGTCTGTTTCCTGATGTGAAGTGGTCAGAATGTTCAGAGGTTGTTGATGTACGGCGAAACTATCTAAGAGGACTAGGCTGGCTAGATGGGAGTTGATTTGTTGGAGCAAGGCTGGAGGAAGTCCTTGGAGATGGAGTTTTTACTTGGCTTGGGGACTGCAAAAGCCACTATATATATTTGTGAATCTGCTCGTGGCTTGCCATGTTTTCCTTCAGTGGCGCGATGTCCGGCTTTGTGATGATGGACAGTGTGTTCCAAGCCTATTAATTATTCAGGTCTTTCGGAAAGTTCAATGCTACACAAAAGGGAGAAGAAAAAGGTGGCGACGCAGCTTTTGTGTATTTCCCAGGAATACGACCAAAACGACGTACAATCGAGGAGACGGACGACGTTCGACAACTCTTTGCAACAAGTAGTTTACCTAGCGAACTAGCTCTTTTAACCACGGGGGCAATATGTGTGCTAGCTGCAACTGGGATGTGACAGTACGCGCCATTGATTCCAAGGACATTCACAGCCTTCACTACCTTTCATCGATTTGCTGTGTTTTCCAGAGCTCTAGAGTTGACTAAATACGCTTTCAAAGAAAGACACTACCCATTCGCACCCCTTTACTTTTCGTGAAAGGGGGAAGGAAGTTGGGCAGGCACGTTTAATCAGCCTATAAAACACCAAACTAGAAGCATCCATAGACGTGAAACACAACCAGATGTGATGGCAAGCTGGCGATCCTCGACAGCACAGTGATGATAATTGCCGTTGGGAAAAGAAGATATAAACTTTTTAGTGCCTAGGTGTGGGACAAAACCTTTCCAATCCCATCTTCGTCCGTCAGTTCCCTCTCTCGGTCCGCCGTTCGTATTCACTATAACTGGCACTGCTGCTAGTCACTATCCTTGTCACCATCTCTGTCTCTTTACCTGTCCCTGTTTGTCCCTGTTCCTATCTCTGCCTCTCTCTGCCTCTCTCTGCCTCTCTCTACCTCTCTCTGCCTCTCTCTTCCTCTCTCTGCCTCTATATCTTGCTTATTACAAGTGCAGTTAAGTTACACTTTTGTGTTGTATCACTTCTTCCAGCTTTGGTTCTGCTTTAGTCTAAATCGCGTCATCATACTACTCACGTTGTGTCAAGGCAGAAAACAAAAGACCCCGGTCCTCCCCCTTAGTCCATTGCTGAAGCCCACCTCGATAAGTACACCGACCGGGAGCTAGATTGCTTGTTGCCTTGCTTTCATGAATCATACCAGTGGTTCCTTAAACGTCCGTTCTAAACGAAACAAACATGATATGATTCTGGGGGAGGGGGCCCGGTTTGTCTGAAAGGCGCCAACGGTTGCCGAGAGACTTGAGAGCGACGTTAAGAGCCTCGTCCTCTTTTATAATATGGACAGGGGACGGAAAAGAGAAAGCCTGTCAGTCGACATGGTACACCATGCGAGTTTTGGTCCTCGAACACCTACGTCCAGGGGCGTTCTCTTGACACATCTACAACCAGAAGAGAAATCGTAAATGGCTCACATCAAGTCTGTCCACAGCCCAGACACAAACGCCTACTTGACCCGCTGCATCCAAAGAGGCACAGAACACACGTCACCTTAAACCAGGAAAAAAAACAAGTTCAATCTTTCCAAAGTTACCACTCTCTCACTCAAAACTATCTCATTCTGGCCCAGCATCACAGTGAAGCGACCGACTTCCAAACTATACATCTAACTAAAGCATCATCAAAAAGAAAAAGCGACCGTGGGGTATAAGTAGTATCTCCAGCCCATCCATCAGAACGCCAATGCTTGTGTACTGCAAAACAAACGAACAACTCCAAATGCCTCCAGTGAGGGAGGCCCAACCAAGGGAAGAATCTAAGCCAGGAAACAAAGCGAAGGTCTAAGTTAGAAAAGAAAAGAAAAAGAGGTCCCCAAACGTCATGCCAGCATGTCCACCCCCTGAATAAAAAGAAGTATCAATCTGAGAAAAAAATAAAAGCACCAGGATTAAAAAAAGGCATACGGCATCACCTCCTCATCCACGTACCACAGACCTTAACGCTTAGGCGTCTGCGGCACAAAGGGCTTCCCCCGCCTCACCTCGCCCAGCCCGGCATCGTCCATCAAATCCGTAAACGTCGTAGCGGACGTAAGCCTCCTCTGCCCCGGCCTCCCCACCGTCCTCGGATCCGCGAACACGTTGATGCTCTCGCTGCTCGCCTCGTGCTGCAACCCTTGCTGCCCGGGCGGCGCGAGCAGCGGGTGCGGCAGGTACGGCGGGCGCCGCTCCCCCTGGGAGTTGGGCCTCATGCCGCGGATGGGCGGGACGGGGACGCCGCGCTGCTGCTTCTGCGGGGGGCTGCGCGGCTTGGAGTCGCTGCGGGCGAGGCCGATGGGGTGGTCACCGCGGGGGGCGAGGGTCGTCGCGGCGGAGGAGGTGCGGGAGTGGGACGTGGAGGGGGTCTTGAGGATGAAGTCCGTGCGGAGGGCCGAGTCGGAAATGGGGATGGGCTCGGAGATGATGTTGCCGAAGGAGGATGTCGACGTGGACGGGCGCGGGCCGCCGTTGCTGCGCTTCCTCTCGGTCTTGACGGCTGCGTTGCGGCGGCGGCGGCGGGTGAGGAAGAGGAGCAGGGCGACGCCGAGGCCGACGCCTGCGAGTACGCCGCAGAGAACACCGATTACGATGGCGGTTGGGAATGTGCTCTCGTTCTTGTTGTCCTCGTCCTTGTTGTCCTCGTCCTTGTCATCGCCGTCCTGCTGCGCGGGGGAGCTGGGCGACTGGGTTACACTCTCGGTCGCGGTCTCGGCGGCGGACGTGGCGATGGTGGTAGGTATGACGGTCGGGATGGGGAGGCTCGACGTCGGGCCCGGCGTGCTGGTGGGCAACTCTGAGGATGGCAGCTCGGAGGGCTTTTCGGTCTGGTCGGCCTTCCTGACGCACTGGTTGGCGCCGTTGCAAGAGTATCCGAAAGGGCAGCACTGCGTGCCGCAGGCTTCGAGCTTGCTCTTGAGGGCGGTGGTCTTGATCACCGCGTCCGGGTGGGTTTCGGGGTCTTGCAGCGCGACGTTGCAGGTGATGGCCGAGATGCGATCGCAGTTGCTTCCTTCCGGGCAGCAGAGAACGGTTGTGTTGCCGGCTAGGGGGATGCAGGTCGTCCCCTGCTTGCAGCAGAAGGAAGAGGGCAGGCCGTTATTGCATGGCGAGAAGCCTTCGGCGGCACATGTTTCTTGCCGTTGGAAGACGGCGGGGAGGGAGGCTGCGTGAGCGTAGGCGAAGAGAAGTGAGAGGAGCACAGTTCGTGTGCATTTTCGTAACCTCGCCATGGCGGAGGCTAATTCGGAGGTATGTGTATGTGTATTTTGAAAGTGTCTCTCAAACGGGCGAAGCCAGTTTGGCCGAGTCCGTACGTTGAACACGGTTCCTGCTTGGAGGCGGAGTCAGGCGTGAATCGAAAGTGTGTAAGTCGGAGTCAAGTCGAGTGGCGGTTTGCGTCAACAGGTCGGACAGAAAGAAGAATGGTAACCCGCGACGGTTCGCGCGCAGGGGGGCACAAAGATGTAGAAATAGGTAGGGGTTCGGAGACGTTTCGAGGTGTGTTGGTTTCCGAACACGCACAATGAACTTGTCACTATTCGGAGACGAGAGATGTGCGACAAGGAATGACGACTCAGTTGTTCACTCGAGATTAAGGCGAATGAGGCCACACAAAAGAGCCGAGGACGAGCCAAATCAACAAGCAATGATGACCTCACAGGGAGAAATAGAGAGAAAGAAACAGTAAAAAAAAATCTTTTCGGGTAGGAAGAGGAGAGGAAGAGTCAGGCGAGCAGCGTGGCCTGAAAGATGACGATGCTGTTCCCACCTAAACGTTCGAGATGAAAGCCACCCAAGCCCAATCTTTTTTTGGTCTACGATAGATCGCGGTAAGGCGGCAAGGGCCATCTACCACTCGACGGGAGGACTCCCACACATTCATTTTTCCCAAGGCCGATGCGCGGCTGCGAAACGAAACGAAGCGAACTCGACGTCCCATCCACACAAGGGCGCCACACGATCGACCTCGGAGCGGCTGGCCGGTGGCCAACCAAGCGGCCTGTGGGCGGCATCGCGGCGACTTGGGAGGGTTTTGCTCGCACGGATAGCATGCAGGCGCGACTGGCACCGGCAGGGCCACTGATGCCCGTCCATCGTCGATAGATGGGGTCGAGGGGGTTCACGGGTGGAGCGATGGTGTTGCGCGAGCCGTATGGTTTCCGTGTCACCATCTTCAGAGCATCAGCAGAATAGAACACCCAACAATTTCTCACTTGAGCGAGTTGATAGGGCGCCGACGTCCGCTGCCGTCCTGGTCCCCCAAGACCAAGATCTCCGACCACGCGTGGTGTCTGGAGAAGATGGCGCCTTCAGATTGGGCGGCAGGTCGAGTCTGGCCTTGAGGCAGTGCTGGTCTGGGTAGTCGCCGGGCCGGGGGCAACGAGAGGCTCTCGACGAAGCGCCGGCCTCTGGGCCTGCGAGGCCCCGGTTATTTTCGAAGGCCCGGCGGCCGTTGGTTCGCTGAAGATGGGGTTTTGGTGGTGGTCAGGCCGCATAGCTGCATGGGGAAGAAGGACGAGTGGTGAGAGGTTGAAGCTGCAGTGAAGGAGAAAAAAACGTCGGTGCCAGAATGTAGCCGCGGAGCGTAAACGCGCGCCTGTGATTCGCCGATGGTTCAGCGGCCAGCGCCCCTGCATCTGGACCCACCGGACAGGTCCTGGGTACCTGTTCTACCTAGAAACCTTACCGCGCTTCACAGGTACCTTAGGTAAGGGTACCCTCACTTGGGCAAGTGCTGTTCCCTTTTTAGCGCCCGTCCTTCTTTCTTTCCGCATCTTCTATTCAGGCTTGCCCTCTTGGGTACCTACACTGTACTCCTCGGCAAAGAAAAAACCGACGTCCCCGCTACTTGAGGCAACCCAAGGACGTCGTCGACTCCCAAAAGACCCTTGGTTTCGCCGAGGATATCCCAATCATGGAATGGAACGGTCCCGTCCACCACCGCTGCCCAAGCCACACGTGACGCGCCTCCGTTCCAGCCACTTCCGACTTCCGTCCTCTCGGGCTCCCTCTCGGTGGTCACAAGACGGTCCCGAGAAAGCCTCACCTCGACCGATCGGCAGCCGGCAGACCCATCCACCACTGAGGGCCCGTCCTCTCTCTCTCTGCAAGAGAATATACCGGACCACGTACCACGGCCACGGGCCCTCGCATACGCCATCCGCAAGGCCTCCTGCTGCCATCGTCACGACCGTCTTCAGCTCGCCAAGGGTTGAAGGGGGCGTGGGGAGTTTGACAGCATGTCTGTCTGCCCGATTCCATCTGCCACATCCGAGTCCACATCATCGCGGTTCGCCGTCGGTGTGTGAAAAGTGCCCCATTCCCATTCCCGCAGGACCGCCCCGTGATCTACGCGCAAAATCCGCCTTGCCATGTCCATGTCCCCTCTCCCGTTGTCCCACATCTCTCGCGCCCCTCCGAACCAACAGGCCCCGAAACTTCTTCACACCCTACGCACCCCACCTCCCCACGCGACGGGAAGGGAGGATACGTTCGTTATTCGCCAAACAGTCTTGTCAATTTTTCTCTCTCGCTGCCCGTGTATGCGACTTACAAAGATTCCTCTAATACTAACGCACGTACGCCCCCGGTCCCGTGGCCTCTCCTCCATGTCCCGCTGCAGGACCCTGTTGACTCCCCTCTCTCCATCCAAGCCCTGAGAACAGAAGCGAATACAGCTGGGCAATTAGAAGAACATATCGCTCTTCACAAATGACGGCTGCAGTTCGGCCCATCACGTGGATACCCTTGTAACACTTTCGACAAGAGAAACGCCGTTCCGACCTGTTTCCCTGTTTTGTACCCCCTGTCCCGAGTGCCTTTCCTACTTTATCTCTCCTCCCCTGAGAGCACACGGAATTTGCCCGGGGGGTGTTGTTTAGTGGTCAACTAATTGTCGTTCCGACCCCCCTCCAACCCCCGGAAACTCCATTGCCAATTCACGATGATTCACACAATTTCCGCGCACTATGTGACTCGCAAACGGCGGTGTGAACAATTCGCCTCCCTGTCTGTCTCTCTTCTCTTTTTTTTTTCCCCTTCTCCCACTCCACCTTATTTTTTTCGTCATCTTCCCTCTCTGAACCGCGGGGTTGGGAAACTAAACACCCTTACCCATTAAACGTCATCCAAGACACACAGACAGGGCCTTTAGAACATCTACACCCCTCCCCTGTCTCTCTCGTCTAAGATGCTCGAAAAGAAAACCGCCCGCACAAACCCCCCAAATGCTGCAATTGCGATTCGACGAGGAATTCTGAACAAGAACACGCTCCAGTCTCCCTCACAGTTATTGTGATACTGTAGTCTATCCGCCACCGCTTCAACTCACACGCCCCTAATGGACTGGGTAAGAAGAACGGCCAGGTGACTGTCCGTCCCTTGGTCCCCTCGTTACGTCCCATCCTATCACCAGCCGCAGAATGCCCTTGACCTTGAGGGCCTTGACGTCGAAGGCTTTTTTTTTCTTTAATGGGATCTATCATAAAGGCTCCCCATATAATAGACACCACAACCATACTTCGAATCCGAGTAGTGATACCATGTAAGACACCCCCGGAAAACGGGATTTCCTAATCTGTAAACCCGCAAAGAAAAGGGTCAGGTGAGCAAAAAAAAAAAAAAAGAAAGGAACATTGTACATAGTATTAGCGCACCCAGCTCACCGAGTTCCCGTCCGCTGCTCACCGCTATCGCGACAAAACCACCAACCTTGACCTAGGTGAACTCACTACTACGAACTTATCAATGCACCCCCCTCACAGGCGGTCCGACGCCGCAGAGACCGTCTTTCCATCTCCGTACCGATCGTGAACTCGGTCATGCTGTATTTCAAGGGAGGAAAGCATAGAGCGCGTAAAGTGCTCACATTCACCGTGTCTAAGACGCGGTGGTCGGTGACTGGAATTCGTGAGATGATTGATTGACACCGCCCGGACTCGGAAAAGAAGAGTGTCTCTCAAAGTCCCTGTGTCTTATTCGCGCCAACCTCGGCCCAGCAGACGAAACAATCGATTTGCCCATGCTTACGTTACCTATCAACGAGATGGGGACCGACTATCAACCGGAGCGTCGCGGAGTAATTCGCCCACCCCAATCTACGACTGGAACTCTTCCCGAACTTCCAGTCCCCCCGTTGTCGCCCGAGCATGCGCACAATACCTGAGTGAGTGACATGGGCAGATTTCCAACATGGCCTAAATAAACCTCTCACCTAAGACGGAGAAAAGAACCACCAGTCTTGGCTCAAATCTCGTCCCAATTTGCTGACACCTCCCTCTCCATCCCCCCTCTTTACCCGCGTACACTGTGCGGCCGTGAGTGGTAAGCTCCTCGGCCCAAGGCGCTTGGAAAGGGAAGGTGAGAAGAGCGAACTTGATTGCCACCCATCAGCAGCACGTCGTGATCCAAACACACCTTTCAACACACACCCTTGGCACAGACCCGGGTCTAGGCACTCTCAACTCGACCGGACCGGCCACAGGGTTGCCACATCCACACACTGCGTGCACTCATTTCACGATTCTGAACCAGAACACACTGACTGAACCAAGCTGATGAAGATGTCCAAAACGATTGCTTTTGAAAATTGTGTGTGTGGGGGTATTGTTGGTATTACATGAATTCCAATTCCCGTGCTCGACTTCGGCCCTTGAATGCCACCGGCTCAATAGAGCGCACATAGGCAGGCCGAATCGACGACACCCAAAAACCACCACCCCATGCAAAAGAAGCCAACAAGGGGAAGCTAGCCCAGCTCCCAGAGCCCTTTCTTCGTTCCATCCGATTCAGTCCAGATGCACCGAGATGCTAATTTCCCCCGACCCAAAATCCCAAATAAAAACTCCAATGACGGCCCCGATTGCCCGTGCTTCATGCTGATATACTTCAAGAGAGAAAATATAAAAAAGAGACGAACATATCAGGTGAAAGGCTAAAACCAGTTCCATCCGATGAGAGAGGTGGGGAAAAGAAGTTGTCGTTCGTCGCATCTCATGTTTCCAATCGCACGTCAGGGCCTCATCCCAGCGATAACCCGTTTCCGTCGTCCATCATCATCCATCATCCTGGCAGCCAGGCCCAGCTGCCCCTGAGAACACCCTCTCAGAAAAGTGTCCAGGAAATAAACAATCGTGATCCAAGTGTCTTCGCTCTCTCGTAGTTCATGTCCGCTCCGGTCGCCTTGCGGCGGTGTCCTTCTAGTAAACCCCAAAAGCAACCGGTTAGGTTGGTGTAAGTAAAGAAAATGTGGTATCAAAGAAGAATAATAATCGCCAAAAAAATCAAAAAAAGTTTTCTGAATGTCCAGGAGAGCTAGACAGGCCGGCAGCAGCCCCGGTTCACGCGAAGGGAAGTTGGCGATTGCCCGCATCACCTTTGCGAAGGCGGTACATATACCCATGCAGAGAGGTCTAGGGGCCTCTTCGCCGGTCTGTACAGCCCGGAACCAGCCAGGCGTTTCAGATCAGCAAAAAGTCCCAGCCCTTCATCTGCATGACATCCCGCCAGTGGATGTATGGCACCGCCTCCGCCCCGTGCGTGGACCCGGGGCTGGCAGCGGGGCTGCCGCTGCGCTTGATGGCGCCAGTCTGCGTCCAGACCTCGCTGAGAAGCGAGGCGACGCGGCCAAAGGAGCCGTAGTCGGAAACGTCGCCGAGCTGAGCGACGCGGTCGTCAAAGAGGGCGCGGAAGGAGCTCTCAGGCAGGCTGACAGAGCCACCAATGAGGTAGACCCAGACGAGACTGCGGTCGAAGCCCCCAGGTCCCGAAGGGATGAGCTGGAGGACGTTGGTGAGCTTCTCAACCAGGCCGACGCAGGAAGGCTGCGCGGGGTTGAAGCCAGGTACCAAGCTGCAGAGGTAGATGCGAGCAGCAAGGCGGAAGGCGGCAGTGATGTTCTTGGACAGCTGCTTCGGAGAAAGGCTGCCGCTGCTGTTGTATGGCATCTTGGGAGCGGGCTCGCCCATCTCGGTCAGGTTGATCTGCTCGCCGAGGGCGTGCACGTGTTGGCAAAGGGTGATGTCGTCCATGCCGCTGGCCTTAAGGTTCTCGAGGCAGGCGATCTCCGAGATGAGATACATGACGCGGTCTTCGCAGCCCATGAGCTCGCGCAGACCCAAGCTGGGGTTGGCTGACAGGTGCTTCTCGCGGTAGGTGTGCGCGAAGGTGGGTGCGTTTGCCTGCATCGTGGCGCCGAGGATGTCAATCCAAGAGGTCAGGGTCATGTTGAAGGGCGTCTGGGCCATGGGCTCGTTGGGGTCGGACACCAGGCGGGGGAGGTCGAGCTTCTGGACGAGGCTGATGGCAGCCTGGAAGTGCTGGTGCCATGGGATGTCGGGCAACGCGTCATCGTAGCGGCCGACGACGCACTGGAAGAAGATGAGGCCCAAGGCGGCATCCAGGATCTCCTGATGGTTCTCATCCCTGCCGAGGGCTTCGCACAGAGAAGAGATGGTGGCGTAGCGGTGGCGCATGATGTCCTGGTCAATCTCCTCGCTGGGGATGTTCATCGTGGCCTTGTAGTGCTGGGCGGCGATGCTCAGGCAGCAGTGCAGGTAGCACTTGTTGTTCTGCAGGGCGGGGAGGATCAGGTCGGATCCGACGGAGCCGTGCTGGTTCGACTCGAGAATGGGGAAGACAGTCGGGAGGACGAACTGAACAAAGTGATCCAGCAGGCGCTGGTCATTCTCGTCGAGCTCGACTGCGATTTGGCGGTTGGACATGGCGGGGCCATTGGAGAAGTCGAAGAAGTTGACGTTCAGGGCCTCCTCGGTGAGGGACTCTTTGCGCTCAGAGTAGACCTGCTCAGTCCACTCGCCGTCAAGGGGAACAGACGAAGGCAGAATGGTGCCGGGGGGCGGGGGAGTCTGGTAGGTGCTAAAGGTGGAGACGTGCGACTCTCTCAGGGTAGGGACATCGTTCATGTAGACCTGGCGTTCCGTCTTGACATCGATCTCGTAGGGGGAGGGGAAGGCGCCAAACATGAAGTCCGGGTGTATCTGGGCGTTGTAGGCGGCGAACTCGGCACCGACAGCGGGCGGGCTGTTGAAGTTGAAGGCGGTGGAAAAGTGGGAGTCGATGGACGCAGAGCGAGTGCGGTCCAAAGGGTCCGAGAAGGTGGCCGAGGTGGGCAGCGAGTGCGACAGGCCCGGAGGCGAGCCGACGGAAGTCTGGATCGTGTGCGACGCCTTTTCCGAGAGCTTCTTGCGCTTGATGATCATCTTGATGTCGTCCTTGTGCTTGCGGCGGGCATCGTTGTTGCTCCACCACATGGGACGCTTGTATTCGCATGTCAGACCAAGGTGTTTGCAAGCGGAGCACATTGGCGAGCCCTCGTCGCACTTCTTGCGGCGCAGTCTGCAGGTGTAGCATCCTGGAAGAGGAGGCAAGTTAGTCTCGAGAACTTCAATGGCTTTGTCTTGTGGTGTGGTTATCTTGGGGAAGGGCAGGAGGCCCATCCGTGTAAGTGATCTCGGGTGTAAGCCGAGTGCGGAGAGAAAAGAGAGATGGACGTACCTGTCCTTGAGCGGCGGTGCATCTGAGTCTTTGCCTTGTTGTTGGCATTGTTGCTGGCGTTTGCTTTGCAGGCCGACTTGGCCTTCGCAGACGATGCGACGGCCATGTTGACTGCAGCTGTTGACCTCATGAAGTCGTTCCGAACGTGGTTGGGGGGTAGTGTTGACATTTGTACCCTTCTTCTCTCGCGATGGGAGGTACCTGCGTTGAACGGCAAGCCGAGCAGCGCACGACAGAGCTAGAGCTGGCTAGGGTGGGACGGAGGAGAAGAGAGCCCGATGGAGGGAGGGGGTGTGAGGGTGTGTGTGTGTGTGGTGGTGGTGTGCGGTGGACCGTCCTAGACCGGGGGGGAAGGGATCAGGGACCAGGGTGCAGCACGAGGGGGGCGTGGCAGGAACCGTTACACCGTGTGGGGTATGGTTCAAAAAGACACTGTGCTCTGGACCGGGGTACTAAGAGTACGTTCCTGTGCGGGTGCGGGACACTGGAGGGGGAGTGTCTTGGGCGGAAAGAGCGTGTGAGTACTGGCTCGCTCGTCTCTCCTTCTGATTTGCGTGCTGGTCGATAGCAGACTGATTGCTTCTCCTTGGCTGTCCAGCAACAAAAAGCGGGGCAGCTCTCTCAAGGCGAGGGGGGGGAAGAGAAAGAGAGAGAGAGAGAGACTGAGGACGATGGTTGCGTCTGTTCGCTTGTTCCGCTGTCAGGAACAATTTGAGATGGAAGACCGGGTTGTTTGGCGAATGGCTCGTCGAGTTCCCAAAATCCAAATCTCAGTCGTATCAGATTATTAAATTATTCTTCGCTTCCTTGTCGATCTCTTTCGATGTATTCGACCTCTCGAAGTTCGTTGCAATTTCGACTGCGTTTCGTAACCTGTCAAAAAAACAATCTGCGTGTGGTGCGTGTGGTGTGTCGAATGAATGACTGGTCGTCAGCAAGTCCGGCTTGCCCTCAAACTGGAAAAAATATCGAGTGGTTGGTTGGTTTCGGAGGACGGCGGAGTGCGGATGAAAACACGATTATGAAAAAGAGAGAGAAAAAACCTCGGACGACACTTGGATCACTTTCCTTCTTCCTGACTTCTACAATCCAGCAAGAAGAGAAGCCAGAAAAGAAGCGCTGGTGATGGATGGCCCAAAGTCTTATATTGTGGCCGCCTTCATCACGACCATCCTCTGTGGCCGCATCTCGAAGGAACCACCAGCTGTTGGCTACGTCGTCTGCCAGTAGCGGTGTTGCTAAATTTGGCACAACCCATCTTCTCACTCTCACTCTCGCTCTTTCTTCCCCTCCTCTCTCTCTCTCTGTGCGTGTGTGTGTGCTGCAGCCGGACCAACGTTGGGCAGGCTAGGACACAAGGCAGGCCGGCCGCACTCACACTGCACTTGGTGTGCGTGAGACTACGGCCTGCGCTTACAGGTACCAATGAGAATGGGCCGCCAAAGTTGGTCGCACTCGCAGACTGGAGCTAGCCCTTCCTCGACCCCACCCGAGAATAGAATAGGAATGGAGAGGCACCAAAAGAAGGCGGGGGGGGAAGCTTGAGCAGGCAGGACATGGGTGAGGGCAGCTGTCCAGCGACTAAACGGGCAAGACGGACGACGTGTGCATGCCGTGGCTTGCCATGACCGACCTCTGGATGGTCGACTGTGGCCCATCGGCGACCAAAGATACCTTCAACCACCCAGCCCGCACGCGATGCAGAGACATGCAGAACCGTACAGGGATGTCTTGCCGTTTGCCCAACCCGACTTGCCAACCTCGCAGGCACTCGTCTGTTCATCTGCCTCCCGGCTGTCCGCCGTTGATACCCCCGTCCACCACCTCGTCCGGGCCCTGCCCGGCTCAGATGGCGATCTTCAATATCAACTCGGGCGTGCAATAGCACTGCGCAAGTGTCGTGGCCGGACAGGTGTAAGCTCATTCCGCGGCATGGCCTCGCGCTCCCGGAGCTGCAGGAGCACAAAGCTGGCATGTCTTGCCCGTTGTCTCCCGTCCTCCCGGCCGCCGCACTCGATGCTGTTGATGTATGACCCTCTTGGCCGCAAACCCGGCCTACCATGACACGACGAAGACGAGGGGCTTCGGGGGCCGACAGATGGGGAAGCAGAAGAACAATCCGTAGCTGGGCTCATCCTTGCAGAGAAGATCTGGCACTGGACCTGTTCCTCCGTTGCACTAACAAGCTCCGCACTCGCACAGATGAGCTTCCCAACCGCCAACAGCGCTGCTCGAGCCTGCGGAGCTCAACCCAACGACTAACGACGACTAAGAACAGAGTCAGTAGAGCGGCCAAGAGAGAGGGTCGACGGATACCGCATGGGTCAGGGACCAGCCTTGCCGGCCCTGCCAACCTTGTTCTTGAGATGGACGGGCGTCTGACAGACGAGGTGGATTCATCCGATCATCCCATGAGGAGCCTCGCTCCACGGTTGCATGACGGACAACGGTATGCGGGACATGACTTGTTGGCCAGAGTTGGGACCCCACTGGGAACCATTCATTTTGCCATTCATTACCCGCAGTGTAAGCTTGGAGATGTTCTGGGTAGGATCTTCATCTTCGCGGTATCTGAGCGGTCCGCTGCGTCCTTCCCCTGTGCTATACGGAGTAATCTCGTCAGTCTCGTCCATCTGGGGATCCTGTCGATGCCGGTGGCTCGCCGAAGCCGGCAGACGTCGCAGCCAGACTTCAATCGCCCTTCAAGGCCTTCTCGAATCGACTGACGATGCTGGCTCCTCGCAGAGAGAATCCACAAATGAAATCTCTGGGAATGGCGGTCAGCTCCTGGATTGGCTAGTACACCCGGCCAGTGGCCGTCGGTTGAAAGTGGCTGCCGGAGGTGGTTGAATCGGTGGAACTGGGGCTTTCTGTCGTGCATGGCGGGCGTCCAGGGGTACAGAGGCATCGAGCGTCAAGAGAGTGAAGGAGACGAGGCTAAGAAGATACTTCTAGTTGGGTAGAAGCTGGGTGGGCGAGACAAGTACACATCGCGACTACCTACCTTAAAGTGCGGCTTTCGGTGGTGGGCTGACGGACACACACCCAAGGTAACTGCCCCTGTCTGCATGGATGCGGTACTTGGGCATCGATACCCGACTACAGGCAAATCTGCTGTGAGCCGTAGGGAACATGGGGGTATCATGGCACCGCGGGACATGTCGTGCGAGTGGAGCATGTCCGTCGAAGCCGGAAGGGAAGGAACACTGAATAGTAGAATGTCCAGTGCCTGCCTTCCCAGGGTTGGTGTACTTGGAAAACAACGGCTGGCTGCGCTGCGAGGGCAGGGGCGGATGGATGCTTGTCTCTTTCTCCTTCCTCCCCCAGTTTTCTCTACTTTCTTTTCCGGCTCCCCTCGTACGTCTTTAGCGTCATTGTCCGTCAGTCGAGGTCTCTTTGTTGAAAGCGGCGTCTGCCATGTTGATTCGACAAGCCGTGTGACGACTTGAGCTCTTGTACAGGGCCTCGGGACCAACCGTTTGCTAGCGCGAAGCCGGCGGCAGGGGTTTAAGCTCTCGAGAGAGGGCTGATTTCGTGCGGGATTGGCTGGGAGGTTGATGCAGACAAGAAGATCGTGCATGAATATTGGCCAAGGGTAAGGTCGAGCTTTGACCATTGCGCGGCGGGAGCGCGGCAAGTGACAGGGCCTCCGCCCGCGGGGTTTGCGTGCTAGTTCCACATCCGCGCCCATGATCCATGCCGGCCGCCCGCTCGCTCCAGGGAAGAGCGCTGCAGTAAAGGGCACGTCCCTCAGACGTTCGACCGGCACAGGCCCCCCACCTTTTGTCCAGATGCACAGCTTCGACCAATCACTTTAGCTTCGCTCTGCCGTGCAAGTGCTCCCGATGTTTGCTCTCTCCAGGGCAGCCTCGCCTCGTCGGGCAAGGTCCGCCGACGGTGATTTCCCGCCAACAATGGCAGAAGGCTTCGATCTACCTAGGTACCTTGCGGAGAGAGAGATGAAGTCCGCAAGGCGGGCAACCCTCACCACCTTCCGAGAAGGTATGCTTGGATCACCTCACCGTGCCGTCCATGTCGTTCGTCTGACGGTTCCACGTGCCACCTGCCACCGCTGACGTTGTCAACCATATTGCCCTATTTCTGGTGGACTAATTAGCCGCCCATCTCTTGCACTGCTGCGTGCGTCGTTGGAAATCTGGGCTAATTTGGGCGCACCTGACAGCAGCCCATCCACCGCGTCACACCCTTCTAGCCGCTGCAGATGCCATCACCCGCGGAAACCAAGCACACCGACTAACACCGTCTTACGAAAACAAGTTCCTAGTAGCACAGCTATTTTTGTTTTTGCCCTCTTTGCGGGATTTAACCCCCTTGGCGATCGAGTTTAGTCCACATGTCCAACTTAAGTTGCCCTACGTATGCTGGGCTAATTATGGTCACACGTGCTTCCACCAACATTCCCCCGGCCATCCCATCCCCCCCCTCTTACCGTCCCGGTCTCTTAGCAATTTTTTCACCACCACAACTTTCGGATCGGAGTTTTGCCTTCTGTTCCCCCGACTCCGTGCCGCAATCCTGGTCAGTATTAACGGTCGATTCCTGGCGGCAACTGACCAACGGCCCCCAAGAGGAGGACGGAAGGAGCGCCGACCCCGGCCTTCACCTGCACAGCATGCTATCTGAACGGCTACTGTGCCTCGTCCATGCTCTGCATCACCGAGCAAAAGTTTCCAGGGCCTCGTTGCTTTTTTGTTTGCCAGCCTTTTCTGTTGCCCGCCCAAAATTGCGAAATGTTACCCCGGTCTGCGATCGTCGCCCGATTCTTTGCTGGGCCCCCTCGTCACCGAGGCCGAGGGGGAGATGCGCACGATTCGATTCCCATCCCGTCCGCTCGCGCCGCAGTGCAGCAGCGTGGACTGGACCTGCCGCTTGTCAGCTTCCGCTAGCTTCCGCGGAAAGCGCATGTTTATCCGGCCATCTAAGCCGAGCACCTTCCCATGGATGCAACTCACCAAGCCAGCAACCATCTCGTCATCCTCTGTCCTTTGCTACCTCACCTAACTTAAGCTCTCCCGATTTTGAAGCTTTCGCATTCAGCTACTGCGGCGCGTACGACACAACGAGGCATCCTCTACAGCTCGCAGCTTTGCATCCATGGATCGACACATCCGTCAATGCACTGAGGTATCTTGTCCGGCTTGTCGCTGATGCATCGCCCTAGCGGTGTGGTGGCATTCAACCGCTCAGTCGCCTCTCGAGGTTCATCGAAACCTCAACTCCAGAATTGGGTGTCAGCTCTGCTGTTTTCAGCAGTGAACAACACCAGAAGCACACGCCTCGGCCGCGGTGTAATTTCGTTTCTATTCACAATCACACATGGCCGCACCTCGTCACCATAACGTGTGCCTGCGTCGTCGCTTCTGTCTTCGAGTTGATGGCAGATGGCAGCCACCGGAAGCTCAACATAATCCGCGGACGGGGATTGAGGCGTTGAGGTGTGCCCATTGTCCATCATCACTGTCCTGTTGTGGCTAGTGCGGTGTGATTCGATGTGAATAGCGTTGCTGAACCTCGAGGGTCCGAGATATCAGATTGCAGGGAAGCGGCCGCTCTTAGGTTTTGCGGAGAACAAGCCCGCCCGTCGCCTGGGCATCCCCGTCTTCCCGCCTTTCCGCAGACTGCTCGCGAACGGCGCGACATCGCTCGCTTCTAGACCCCAGCCACCACACGCGGCACATCAACCACGGACCCCGGTAGGGCTTGCTAACGACTTAGCCTTTCGTCAGTCTACATCCTTCGCTTTTGGCGAGCATGTTACGTCCGTAACTCTCCCCGTGAGGCCAGTAATCGACGGCGGAAATGGTTGTAGCTGTGGCTACGATGCTCAGCCCGCAAGGAGGTTGAACTTCTAAATCTCGCTAGGCGAGGAGACCCCAGCCGGCTAATCCCCTCCCTCAGCTCCATACCGTACGGGAACACTGTATCCAATCCATGTCCTCCCGCCTTCCCGCTGAATCTGTGGATCTAACCTGCCAGGTTCAACCCCCGGCATCCCGTCCAGTTCATCACTCAAATACTGCACGGCACGGATTGCAGCACACAAATAATGCGTCAACCATATAACGGTGCGCCAACAAGTGAGTGCGAGAGCGGGATAGTAACCCCCAACCGAGCCAGGCTGATTCCGACCCCATGGCGCAGCGATGGAGTTTGCATGAAGTTCACGGTCGCATCAAAGGAATGCGTTGGATGATTTGCAGCCTCCAGAAATGCATTTCCAACAGCCGGCAACTCAGATATCGCGGACGGCTCATCGTCAACATCGGATGCGCCTTAACAAATGATTAATTTCGAATTCGACGTTGCATTCAGGATAGACCCGAGTGACAAAGAGACCCATCAAAGGCAGACGACTGCGAACAAGGCTCCCTCGTTCCCCATTGTGATATCGACTGCAATGCGACTCGTGGTAGATTGCCAAGCGTTCGCAGATAAGGGGCTGTCTTTCCAGCGCCGACCGACTCGCCTCGCCTCGAGTTGGCTTGTTTACTGTGAGCTGGGCGCCCATTTCGACAAACGACATGACACTAGTGGAGTTTCCGTTGACAGACCGCAATCACGATGACCTGCATCCGTCGCGCTCAAGCCATCTGCGCCGCATCGCCATGCGATCTGACGAAGACTTCTCCTAGGGTCTCACGAACTGCCACGCCGGGCGATCCTACACGACTCTACACCTCGGGGGAAACATTTTCTCCAAAACACCATGACGAACCATCCATCCACACTTTTTGTGATCCACTGGCTCACTGGACTTCCGCGGGAGAGTCACCCATCCACAACAGATGGTGCGAAGGTCGCATTAGCTTCTCATCATGTGAGAACGCGTGAAGAAGTGTTCCGGACGGTTCATTGGAGGGCGAAAGTTGCGCACTGGAGACATGTCTGGACATCGTCGTCCTCTCACTAAAACACAACCCCAAAATGGAGGGGCCCCGAAGCTACGCCAATTCGCTCGAGGGAGAGACGCACACCATCATCCACTCCAGCCATCATTGACCCCTGTTCCTTATGTGGGCTGACGGGGTGTGTAATGTGCACTGTGCTCTCGTTAGTGTTAGCCATATTCGATGATCCTCCTCCAGGATCAGAAATTGAGCACGGAAACCCTGGCCCAATGGCCTTGAAAATCGCCCATTCTCGCACAGCATTCTCAAAAGCCGTCGGGTAGAGTCGGCCGTGAAGGACATTTCGATAATCAGTTCTCCATTGCCGGATTTTCAGCGCACCATTTGCCTCCCTCCATTGCGCTCGTCTCGCCGACCTCTCACTTGCCTGCCAACCTGCGTTTTCAGTCGTCAGGTGCTTCGGCATAGATGGGACCCCAGCTGGGGTCGAACAAGACTTTGTTGGATGCCGTTAAATGGACTGAGACATCGCGAGCTGTTCTGGCTGAGACATGGTGTGTCCGTTGTCGGACACGACTCCCTGGCGCGCGGCACTCGTCGGATGAGGTCATTCACGAGCGTGTCGGACAAACGTGAAGAGTCGGTGAAGAAGACAACCAAGACCGCAAATGGTTCACATACTCCCCGTCCCGTCAGATCTTGCCACGGCTGTTCATGTCTCGGAGACTGCATCGAACACCGCCTGGAATGGATATCGAAGATGGAGACGCATTAGCGGGAGCGTGCTTTTTGCTTCCCTGCGGAGCGTCACACTGCTAGCCCGAGGAGGGGGCTGTCGTTCACAGCATCCTTAGCCGTTCATGATTCAGCGGGGAAGGACAAGAGCTTTCTAATGCTAGTATCTCCCTCTCCGTCCAGGGAAGACATGCAGCACTTCACGGTGTTTTCCCGCCATCGCCCTGGCATGTGGAGCATGCAGGCTGCTTCACCGACAGCGACACACGAGACCAAGAGATATGTCGCGCAACTCGACAAATATCGGCCCGGGGAAGGATAGCTAGCCGTAGTGAATCCCGGTGCTGGTAGTGGCCTGGCCACGGAGAGGGCGAGAGCACTCGTGGCTGATCTGACCACGATGGGTTTGCCCAAACCGGACGACAGATATCGTAGTCGCGAGATTTCGCGATACCAGATCCTTTCGAGATCAGGTCGAGATGGCGAGAGCTAGTTCCTGCGCAGTCCGATACGGCATGGCTATCAGATATCACCGTGAGCCTGTCACCGCATTCCCAATGCGTCGTCCGCTTACAAGAAGAGTGTGGCACAAGTCAGTCTCTCCAGTGGACAGCGACGCAGATTTGTCTCAACTGAGTCTGCGGGGTAAAACGCTGGCTCTCCGAATTCTTGCCGTACCACCCTCTCGACACCATCAAGTCCACCGTCTAAGTTATCAACCACTCGTGGTGTTCCGCGGGCCACCCCCTTCTCTATCCCTCGCAAGATGGCTTACCTGAAGTCCCATCCCATTCAGCAAACAAGGCCAAGAGGTGGTCGTTCCGCCGCGTCAAGCTGTGCGAACTTGCATCGGGTTCACGCATAACGAGCTGCAAGAGCCAAGTGCATGCATCCCCTGCATCAATCATGTCTTCTCGTCACATTTTGACCGCCATCTGCAAACCTCGTGAAATATGAAGTCATACGTGGGTACTATGGTATAGCGACGAGGGATTTTTGCATGATCAGGCGAGAGTGTTTTCTTGCTGGTCGGGTCAAATTTCCCCAGCAACGACGGTGAGCCAGTCGAGCAGGTCATGTGCTCTCCCAAGATCCGTCCGGTCACGGTGCTCGTTATCGGCCAGGGGCGATTGGGCAGCAAGCACAGGGACGTTTGATTTGCGAGCTGAGGACGAGGCGAGGCGGTCGAGGCGAGCAGAGGGGCCGACCGACGAGCAGCGCCGATGGTTACACGCCCTGTGGAGGAAGCGCAAGTTGCAACGGGGGGCAACGGCCATGGAAAGACCCCTTGGGCAGGACCCGCGGTGATCCGGACCGTCCCATGCAACTCGGACAAAGTCTTGTGCAATCAAGACGGAGAAGCAAAAGTTCGCCTCGCCCTCGGTTGGTCGCGAGAAGAGGCCGTCTCCGAGAGGCCATTGGTCTTGTCGCCCCCGGCCGGAAGGGTAGTCTCAGTTTGATGGGATTCCTCCGATGGAGGCCCGACGAGCAAAGTGAGTGGCTAAGAAGGACGGTGAGGAAAGTCAGTTGATGATGGTGGGGTATCCAGCCCTTGGTCATGGACATTCGAGACCCGTCGAGACCGGAGGTCGCGGTGGCTGTAGGGAGCCGGGAGTGCGACATTGAAGACCGCCATAGTGGCCGGGGTTGAGCAATTTACTTTCCAGCCTTTGGCTAGTGGACGGTCAGCGAGCGAAGTGGCTGGCTGTCTCTGACGGCTCCCGCTTTTTCAGGACACGAGAAAACAACGTTTTGAGTTGCAAAAGACGCAGCATATTCGGGCCCTACAAGCGCAAATTGCGTTGCGTTACCCATAGCAAAGGTGCCCGGCGCCGTTGCCAAAACCAAAAAGGCGCCTCTCGATCCAGTGCCGTGGCGGGATGGCAAGGCGTGGCATGGCGTTTTCTGTGCGGTCCACACTCCACGCCATGCTATACCAATCGAGGTGTCAAGATGCAAAAGCCTGTGCGGCAGCTTCGTCTGGGGAAAAAAAAAAAAAGGGAAGAGGACATGATAAGATGGAAGGATTGTGATGACGGGAGCGTCGGTGAAAGTGACAGGTCCCACTAGCAGAAGCCCGTGGGCGGCGATGGCGGCTTCTGAAAGTACTGAAAAGGGAGCCCTGCAGAGCACTCACTTACTTGCTTACCTGTCCGTAGAGTCTAGGCAATTGGAGCGGGAGGGCGGGAAGACAGGGTGAGCTGCTGCTTCTCAGTGTTCTTTGCTTCTTCCTGTCAGTGCCAGGTCTGGCTCTGGCTGCAAGGTCAACCTGAGTGTGTGTGCCGGGGAAGCTCATCCTGCCCTCATTGCCCTGGCTTGTGTATCCTTGCAGTGCAGTGCAGGTGATGAACAGGGGCCTGTAGATTTTGACTCGATAGCTCGGGCGGGGGGGGGAGGGAGAGTGCGCTCGAGGCGCGAGAGGTTGCGGGTGAAGACGGGCAGGGGGAGAGACAAGGGCGAGCGAGCGAGCAAGAGTGTGGCATCGGGGCGTGTGCGACTCTTGCACTAGGTGAGTGAGTAAGAGGAGGAGGATGAGGATGAGAGAGAGAGGTGTGAGCCTGTGAGGTGTGAGCCTGTGAGGTGTGAGCCTGTGAGGTGCGAGGTGAGTGAGCCGAGTTTAGCGTGATGGGCCCGGATGACCCACCCCGGCCGACCCCTCCTCTTTCCCTTTTCGGCCTTCCGTTGACGGCGGCGGGCGGGAAGCAGCTCGACCCACTTTTACAGACGACAGGCGACAACGACTGGCCCGCCGGCAGACTTTTTTTCAGCATGGTAAAAAAAAAAAAAAAGACGGGCGCTTAAAACCCGCCGTGGCAGGTGTCTTCCCCCCCGTGCGACCTTATTTTAGGGACCACCATTTCACCTATTGGACGAAAACCGTTGATTTATGGCCAATGGGGAGCTCGAGCACCGTCCGTCGGCTGCGCATGCACGGGAGCTTTCCCGCGTCTACCCAATCAACAGCGGCAGATGATCGATTCGCGCCCGTCTAGGATGCCCCCCATGTTAGACCTCCCCTCCATCGCGCCAACTCTCTCTTCAACCACCGGTTGTTCAACTTACGTACCTCATCTCACTTGGGGAGGCATGCGTATCCGCATACGCACATCTGGGTACGCGGAGAAGCTGAGGGAATAAGTGATAGAGATAGAGAGAGGGAGAGAGAGGAAGAAAGGGGTGGGAGAGAACAGACCAGAGAGAGCATGTCAGGTCTTCCACCACACTTCTCCAGGCCGTCCCGGCTCCTCTTCCAGCTCTTCCTGCCCAGTCGGGTGCTGCTGCTGTGTTTCTCTGTGCCTGCGCCGTGTGTGCTGAGATGCACCTGGGAGCATGGCATCGCATGGCATCGCATGGCATCGCATGGGGGATGGGTTGCTGCGTGCTGGATTTCACTGCAAGTGCAGAGTGCTTGCTGCTCGGTTGTGCGCCGTCATCCACATGGATGCCGTCCGGTTCACACCCCCTTCGACCGGGGAACCAGGCCTCGAGCATGATGCCTTCCTCGTTCTCACCCAAGATATCCCGCCGGACTCGACGCCCAGCCCCAAGAAAGCGGCCCCCCCCCTCCCCTCTTCTTCGTTGCCCATGGCATGGCATGGGATGGCATGGGCATGGCATGGCTAGTAGGCTAGGCCCCGTCGCCCGCTCGACCACCCATACCATACCATACCCATCCTCAACGGCACCACCAGGGTCTATTCTTATACACTACCTGGCGTGTTGAGTGAACCAGCACCGCCGCCGCCGCCGCCGTCGCTGTGCAAGTGCCACGGGTCGAATCACACCAGAAGCAACATGCATGGGATGGGATAGGCATCGGATGGGGGCCAACGAGGAGGGGGATGGTATGTGAATAGAATGGTTGCTGTGCGTACGTTGCCTTGCGTTGCGTTGCTCTGCGCTACGCGGCTTTACTGTGTGATCCGACCTCAACCTTCATGCATCTCTCTCTCTCGCTTTCTCTCCGCCTCTCCTCGTCGTCGGGTTGGGATCCCCGCCCCTCCAACTAACCGCCATCCCTACCGGCCCCGTACATGGACGCACTAGACATACATAACTCGCCGTAGGCGCCCGTCTTGTACCGGATCCTCTCCTTCTTCTCTTTTGCGACCCGTGGCATACCATTCGAGCATAACCAGCTCTGTTTTGGTTTGAAAATTTCTCTTTTGTCTGTCTCAACTGCTTTCATTGATTTCCGGTCTTGATTCCCCCTCCCGAGGCGCATCAGCATAGTTCTGTGTGCCGTTCGCAAAATATCTACAGGCTTTCAATCATCAGGATATCCCCCCCTCCCCCCAGCCCCCTAGAACAGACTTGCTTTGCCGGCGACGGCTCCGAGAATCAACCCGGCTCAATCGGCGGGACAGGAAAAAGAAGAAGACCAGTTCCCACCCACAGAGGCTGCTGCACTGCGCTGTCGACCGCGAGACGGTTACGGCCTGCTTCAAGCCTCGTTGTGCCTCAACTCACACCCCACTTTCCGCATCCGAGATACCACTCACACACACTCATCTCACACACATACACACAACACAAGTACATATGAAAATGGTAAGCTTCTTCATGCGAGATGTGCATGAGACGATTAAGATGCTGACTGCCTCGACGCAGGAATACTCACAACAACAATACGCCATGGGCGAGCGTCGCCTGCATCACGAGATGCGCGAAAAGGCGACCATGCGTGACACCTTCTTTGGTCTCAGGAGCGAGCCTCAGAGGCCAACGTCGGTGGCCACGGAGTTTATGGACATGGAATGGGACGACGAGGTTCTCAGCGAAATGGAAGACAACTCACCACGGATAAGCGTCAACTCGGTAAGTCTCTCTATACCCCTGGCGCAACAACGACGTAGTTTGCTAATCAGTGTACGCGCACACAGTCTGGTGGCCAGCCCAGTATCACAACCCTTTCATCATACGACGAGGTCCCGACGCCAAGGTCAAGTCAAGGTCGGTTCGCATACGCAGATGGCTATTCGCCAAGCAAGCCGATCGAGGGGCCCTCGGGGCCACATCTGTTCCGCGCCTCGACGGAGAGCTACTTCGAAGAGGCCGTCCTCACGCTGTCGCCCATCACCCCCAAGACGGCGCGGCCGTTCGAGGATGCCTTCCGCTACACCAAGCTGCCGCCTCCGCCCGTGCCCAGGCAACAAAGCGGTTCCTTCCAGTTCACGTACGAGGAATTTGAGGCGAGGGAGCTCGTGTCGTGGACGCCCGAGATGGTGGCGCAGTCGATGCTCAATGCCGGCATTGAGCTCTCGGTCGCCGGCCGCTTCGTGGAGAACGACATCAACGGGCCGATCCTCATCACGCTCAAGTTCGAGGACCTCAAGGAGCTGGACATCCCGTCCTTCGGCATGAGGACCCGCGTGTGGAACCAGATCCAGCTGCTCCGGGACAGCAGGCCGGCGTCGCCGCGCGCCCCCACGCCCATCCAGGACGAGCCGAGCCGCGAGGTCAAGAAGGAGGCCCGCGAGCCGAGGATGGCCGCCGCCGAGCCGCCGACGGACGAGTGCAGCCTGCGGCGGAGGAAGAGCAGCAGGAGGAGGCCGAAGAAGGCATCGCACGACGACATCATCACGCCGATGGAGTCGGTGTCCATCGTCGGCATCGAGCAGGTCGTCCCCAAGCCGCACCACTGCCCCAAGGGAGAGAACTGCGTGCGGTTCAAGAAGCAGCAACGCCTCATCGAGGCGTTCCGCAAGGAGCACCCCTTCGTCGACATGGAGAAGGAGACGGTCGTCGTCACCGGCAACCCGGGCAACCCCGAGACCGCCCGGGCCATCGACCCCAACCAGATGCTCCGGCCCGTCTCCGACGCCGTCCCGTCGGTTGTGGCATCCTCCGACGTCCTCGGCCCCGGCAATGCCACCCCGCTGCAGTACCTCCAGGAGGCCGCCCTTCGCAACCTGACGGCCCGGGATCCCCAGGACAACGTCCGCCAGTTCCTCGACTTCCAGAGCTGCGAGAGCAACGCCGTGCCGCCCACGCCGCCCTTCGAGATGGGATACCCCGTCATGAAGCCCCAGCCCGACGGCCTCCGCAAGCTCCCCAAGCTGTCGATCCCCGGCAAGCAGCCCCTGCGGCCGAGCAACCTGCGCGCCTCCACGATCCCTCCCGTGACGCAGTCGCCTCCCCAGCTGGAGCGTCGACAGACCTCGCCGGGGCAGCAGCAGCAGGGCTTCGTCCCCTACGTGATGGACCGCGCCGAGGCCATGTCGCCCGACTTGCAGAGCCCCGTCAACAACCCGTACCGCTTCGGCACCCCCTTCTCCGAGATGGACGTCCCCGTCACCGCCGTGCCCATGGACCGCGTCGCCCGTGACGTCTCCCAGTCCGTCCCTCCCGAGATGAACTACCGTCCGGGCACCGTCAAGCAGCAGCAACCGCAGCCCCTCGCCCGAACCCAGTCCCGCTCCTCCGCCCGCCGGCCGTCCTTCCCCGTCCTCCCGGCCCTCGACGAGAACACCACCACACCCCTCGCGCGCACCTCTCCCAAGCACACCTCCCCCCGCTCCCCGCGCTCCTCCTCCATCCGCATCCAGCAGCAGCAGCAGCCCCTCCAAGCCCCTCCCCGCGTAAACTACCCCTGGTCCCCAATCGAGCGCACCGCCCCCTTCGAGCAGGCCATCCCGCCCATCACCCACCTCGCCGGCGCCGTCCCCGTCCGCCAGGCCGCCGAGGCCGCCCAGCAGGACGGCGTGACCTTCCAGGGCCCCATGAAGAAGCGCAAGACCCGCATGCTCCGGCACGAGTGGAACGACACCTTCTGCACCCTCAAGGGCACCCGCCTGGCCGTCCACAAGGACGAGCGGACCGTCGACCGCACGCTCGAGTACGTCGACATCGACGACTACGCCATCGCCTGCTCGTCCCTGGCGTCGCAGAGCAAGCTCTCCGCCGCGTTCCGCGCGGTGCACTTCTCGTCGCACTCGAGAGAGAAGAGCGACCCCGTCGCCGCCTTCAGCTTCCAGCTCATCCCGCAGGACAAGAACGCCGCCAAGCTGCTGCGCAAGCGCGAGAGCGCGCTGCACGGGTTCGTCTCGCACGGGCACTCGTCGTCGACGTCGTCCGTGCCCGCTGCCGAGGGCGCGAACGGCACGGGCAAGACGCACCACTTCGCCGTCAAGAGCCGCGACGAGCGGATCGACTGGATGAGGGAGCTGATGCTCGCCAAGGCCATGAGGCAGAAGGGCGAGGGGTTCGAGGTCAGCGTTAACGGTAACATGATCTAGACCCGTCGTCCGTCGTCCTGGTTGCAAAATCCCCTTCCTTACTTTTTTTTGCAAAACATCTCAACTCTATGGGAGGCGAAACAGGTCGGGCTTTTTTCAAAGAGTCCAATTCCCAAAAAATCAAAACGAAAACACCAAAATGAAAACAAAACACACAAAATCTACACACTCACGGTCACGACATGTCTGCATCTGCTTTTTGTTTCTGTTGCTTCTTCTCAAGCGCGCGCGCACTCGCCTCGAGGGAACCTAAAAAGTTTCCACCATCACGGGCAAAACAAAAAAAGGGATACCCTCTTTTTTGTTTCTTTTTTCCCCCACTTGGCATAATGTCTTTTTTCCTTTTGCCTTTGTGTTTTTCTTTGCGTTGCATAGTCACTGGATAGCGGCATTTGTTATATCCTTGCTCAGATTCTCCTCCCCCCTTTACCTGACGCCGGGTTGATGATGAAAATTTCTAGTTTCTTTTTTTTTCTTGTGGGAGTTTTGATTTCACACTTGGCTCGTTTTTGAAAAACGAAATCAAGGGAGAGAAGAACGAAAACGAAAACAAATGGAACTGAAATTTACGGGGGGGAGGGAAAGGATAGGAACGGGGATTTTTTCATGGATATTGGTTAATCGTTTCTCATTTAACCGCTCTCATCGCCTGGATTTCACGAACAACACACACACACACACACACGCATAGCTCCCTCAACACATTTCAACATCTCTCTCCCTACACACACACACGACTGAAAAGACGCTCCTTCTTTCATCTTTTATATAACACGTTGTTGTTCTTTTGGGGTGGCCCTGATGATACCTAGCTAGCTACTAGCCCTCTCTCGAAAATGAAAAACGAGATCGCCCGGATCTCTGGTTATGAAATGGAATATGAGATGTCTTCTCCTGCTGCAATGATGTGATGTATGTGAAGTGATTTGATAGACCGGAGGGCTGTTTGCCGAGGTGACCTGCTGTATTCTTACGGGCTCCATCGACCTTCAGACAGCTGTTCAGTGTTCGTCTCATGACCCTCCTCGATATCGACTCTAAAGAGAACACGACGCTTTGAGTTTGGACACGATCCGGACCAGACTTTGACCTAGCACTGCCAATGTCATTAAATGGTAACCGAAAGGGCAGTAAGGGACTAAGCCTCTCTGGTTTGCACTTATGGTTCTTGGGATTTAAGCTCTTCTTCCCAGATCCGCGAGGAGTACTTCATCTTTACATGTAAGCCGACTCACTCATGATCCATTCCATCTTGGCCAAGTCACAAATACGTTCGTTGGGGAAGATAGTATGGGGTGACTACGTCCTGTAGGCTGCTGTGTAGCTTTTAGAAACCACAGCTTACGGAGCGGATTACACGCGACACATGTCTTCTTTTCTTTCTACCTGCACCTTTTTACTGGTGAAGTGATAGATGTGGGAACGGAATTAGTCGGATAGCCGGCTGCGACGAAAACGGTGACACGGCACTCAGAGCCGCAGTCCTTCCAGCGCCACGACCGCAGAGAGGCTTGATTAGCCACGCGCGAGGGCGCACGTCTTGCGGCCCCGACCCTCAGCATCCAGAGGTTTGTCAGACCGCCGGGACCAACGATACCCAACAGACCCATTGCGGCTCTGCCTCGTGCATTGCAGAGAGAGATGCATGTCGAGGGGAATTAGATTAGAGATGGCACATTGGAAGCCTTTTTATACCAGCGTGGGAGGGCGGAGATGTGAGACGAGTGCCTAGGCCCAGGCTTATTCTAGTACCTTATAATACACGAGCCAGGCCACACGGTAGAAACCGGCTCCAGCTGTGCGGCCTGATACTTGAATTACCACTTTGCCAAAACAACACCAAAAACGACTTCTCCCATACGCAGCTGGAAAGAGTATGCCCCGCCACGTAGAATCTCCCAAGCGAAGGATTTTGTTTCTGGTTTGGAATCTCGGTCTTGATAGTTACCTATAAAACGACCCCTTTTCCATCAAGGATCTTGGCCCTCCTTTCTGAACACAACCGAAACGACATTGGAAGCTGCAATTCTGCATGTTACCGGGACATCGTCTCTGTTGATCTCGGCTGGTGGCTGGAAAGTAGTAGCCACCTGGTTTGGCTAACAGTAACAAGCAGCAGTATCAGCATAGTACTAACAGCCCTTTCTGGCGCCCGTCATCGCCATCTCGGTCGTATTGCATCAAAAATACAACCAGGAAAGTATACAAAGAATGCAGATTTTGATCTCAAAGGAACTATAGTATTTCTAGATAAGATAAAACTTTTTTATATTATTAAATTCCCTATTATCAAACATTCCCGAAGCCATAGCATATTTTGTTTTGCTCTCAATGCTAACACAGCGAAACAGTATTACATAGTCGTTGGCTACCCAGAGATCGTCACTATAAGTGAGGACCGTATGAGAAAAGGTAGTAGTAGCTCTTGCTGTATATGTCGAGGTAGCTCAGATGCCAGGGCACCTCCATATAAATTGCCAAGAAAAGCCAGGAATAATTCATCTTCCCACACGGGCAAGCCGTCGCTCGTCCTTCGAACTCGTTGGGTTATTTAGAGTAGTAATTAAACTTCTTCAGTTCGTGCGGCTGGAAATTCGCTTGTGAATTCAAGACTCGTCAGGACATTCTTCCCTCCAAAGATCACCACGACGCCTAACATCAACCCCCCCCCCCCCTGCTGTCACTACACCCACTGCCGTCGTTGATTTCCATCACCATCGCCACCGTCTTCGCTCTTGTACTTACACTG
>WIGN01000238.1:0-65486 GCA_014235955.1 Colletotrichum sojae | reverse complement strand
ATTAGGAGTATGTATTCCCGATTGCGTGGTCCAAAGAGAAACTAAACTATAATCTAGGTATGCAATTGCTCCAAAACGCCGTCGGCGCCTTGATGGCTGCTGCCGCAAACACTGATGCAATGTTCCGTGTCCGATATGAACCGGTCAAACACTGACCAGTACAGGCCGGTAAAATCTGTCCACCTCCTCCTCCTCATCTCGTCAACTCAAGACTAGTCGACATATACTGTGTCTATGAATGTTTGGCGCTACTCGTGTGTCGCACCGTCTTATGACATCTCGCCAACTTCAACCCTTACACGTGGAAGGCAGCGCCACTGGTTCGCCGGCCAACCGTCTTGAATGACGAGTATCGCCCGTCTGCACCCATGATGTCGAAGCGATTCGCGTTCATCACATCTTCGGTGAATCCAGACAGGTAGTAGCCCACGATGACCACGAGATAACTCAACAAAAGGATGCTTCCCTTGAAGTAGTTGCTCTTTCCTTCGCCGTACATGTAGCTGAGCAGGAAGACGCAAAGAATAACGGTCACCATGTCCCACTGGGGGAACAGAAGTGAAAAGGTGTGGTTGCCCACGTCCTCGACACCGTTGCCGGTGGCGTAAAATGCAGAGTACAGCACAAGGGCTGGGACCTGCAGTAAGCACACTTGCAGCGCATAGGCGGAACCAATCTCCATAGACAACGCAATGTTGCCGTTCATGGCAAACGAAATGGCGTTCTGCAACATGTCAGCATTTTGAACCGGCGTTTGCCATGGTTTGAGCTTACCAGGAATTCCGTAGTGTTCGGAACCAGAGCAAACAGAGTTATGCCGAGGAACTTCTCGTCGATGGCGAACCCCTCAAGAACGACGTCGACAGTGTCGACTAGAATTTCAGCGATGATGGCGTAGAGCACGGTGGCGCCCATGAGAATGAAGGCACTCTTGCCTCGGCTCCAGTTGGGCGCGTCATGACCCCCGTGAGGGACTTGAGCGGCGCTAGCGGCGGCAAGATCTTCATTCTCGGGCAAAGTTGCGTTGCGGAGAGCCGGAGGACGGGGGGTAGGCGCGGTCGAAGCTCCCGGTTGGTTTGAGGTTCTGCGAGGCATCCGCTCCCGAGCAGCGAGGGTGGCGGCAGTAGCGGCCATCTCGGCGACCTCGCGGACCAGGGCGTTGTTCTCGGCCTCAGAGAATCCAGGAATATGCACGACTGAGCGGATTGTATCACTGCCGCTCGTCTTGGGAGGTACAACGTGCGGGATGCTGGCACTGCCATTGCCGGGCTGGAGACCCAGGCCAGTAACGGACCCATGGCGCGAGGCGTCGCTCCCCTTCGGCGTCAGACCAACCTGCTTCAACGACTGGCCAAGGATTCGCTTGTACAGGTGAGAGTCGCGGACATCGACAGATGTGCCGGTAGTCTCTGCGAAAGAGTGAGGCGCGGACTGTCTGGCCGCGGCATGGGCATGGGCCTGGGCCTCTTCGTGCTTCTTTTCGTCAATCTCGGAGTTCCAGATGACCGCAGCGTGGGTACGCAGTGTAAACCAGAGTCCGACAATGTACGAGAGAAACAGCAAAGCCGCGCAGAAGTAGCAGAATGGCCTGACTGCCTCGAGGTAAAAACGATCGTCAAGGGCCGGGCTCTGCGAGAAGAAGCATCGGCGGCAATCACGGCCGTCGCCGACGGGTGAGAGACCGTCGCCGAGACCGCTGTGGTCAACACAGTCCAAGCAGTTGAGCTCATGAGTGCCGTAGATCTGGTAGAAAAGCGTCGGACCGAACGCACCAATGACAGCAAATAGAAGCATGGTCGAAGTGACACCGGCCGACCTGGCGTTGAAACGCTGTGTCTTGCGCTTGATGGCGCCGAAGCACATGGACAGGCCAGGGAGGAAGAGGATACCGGCGAATATGCTGCCCACAATGCTGCCCTCCACGAGCTGGCCCTTGCCTTGGTTAAGGGCAACACAGTACAAGAAGACCTCGACGATGGTGGAGAAAAAGGCGTTGATGGCAGCGCCGACTCCCATGGACGACTGCGCCGAGATGGAGGCAACGGCCTGGCCGATGAAATAGGCAAGCGGGATGATGGAGAATAGGCCCGCAATGAAGAGGAAGGCCGGCGAGGTGATGAAGATGTGCATTTCGAGGATGCGCTCCAAAACAAGCCAGTCGAAGATGACGAAGAAGACAACGCCCATGAGGTTGATCAGGAAGACGTTGGTTCCGTCGATGGTGTACTTCCAGTACTTGATGCCGACCGCGCGGTAGGTGCAAAGCAGGATGGAGGAGTGCGGCGCATCAGCGGTGCGAGCGAGACTGATGTCGGACTCGAACGAGAGTGCGAGCGGGTGGCGGCGTGCGTGATCGAAGAGCAGCATGGTGACTTTGCCCATCGGAATCGAAAAGACCAGGAACCAGCAGATCAAGGACACGAGAATGAGAGAAGGCGACAGCAGCAGATAGAAGAACAGGAAGAAGATGACGCGCCCAATGTTCCACTGGCCACGTCCAAAAAGGCGGCGCTTGAGCCTCGGGGGCGTCTCGCTTCGTTCACCACGTCTGCTCCGGCCCAGCAAGCTGTCCGTCTCGCTCGGCTCCGAGTCGATGCTTCGTCGAGAGCGGCCGACAATGGAGCGGTTGTGCTCACCGCCGTCGGGGCCGAAGAACAGGCGACCGTATTCCAGGTCACCGCTCTGCCACTGCTCGTACTCGGAGATGCTGCGTCCCTCGCCCTGGTCCTCGTCCAAGTACGCGTCGTCCTGCTCCAGGCGCACGTACTTTCCAAAGGGATAGAAGAGGTACCCAGCGAGACCCCAGAGAACTCTGCCGTATTCCCTGCCACTAGGAGTCGCGGCAAACAAGAAGCAGACGAGGGCGCCGAGAGCGGCGAAGGTGGCCATCCACCAGCCGAACAGCAGAGTCCACAGAAGGTTGAAGAAGAGCAGCCAACCGTTAACGCGGCCACCGGGAGACGAGTGGATGTCTCCCTCGGCGTTCTTCTGCACGGAACGGTCTTTCTTGTACAGAGCGGGCTTCCATAACCTTATACCGAACGGATGGGTCTCGTTGATGGCCTGCTGACGATCTTTGAGCGTAAAGCTCTCGGCATCACTAACGTCGCCATCAGACTCGGCACCAAGGTCCTCTTCGTCGTGTACGGATGGGTCGTGCTCGGATCGTTCGGGGACGTTATCTTCAGCTCTCGGGGTTCGGGGGCCGTCGTCGTCGTCATCATCATCTTGATCGTCGTCGCCGTGCTCGCTTCGGGATGATTGGACGCGAGAAAGAGTGGTCGCGAGCTGAGGCCTGCGACGCGTGCCATAACCTCGATGTTGTTCTTGCTGACGCTCAGCCGCGTCGGCCTCGACCTCAGAGATGTCGTCGTCGGCGGAGAAGACCTCACCGCGATAGGGGGCGGTGGGGTTCGTCGAGGGTCGACGGGGCATCGGGGGCTTCCGAGGGCGGGTAGACTTGGAGCGTTCGGGGCCCATCATGGGAGATCTGGCAGTTGTTGTAGAGCGAGAATGGGAGCGGTCGTGAGCGGAACTTTCGCCCAGATACTGGGAGGCGGAGCCCTGGGTATGTATGGAACCTTGAAGCGCGGTTGATGTCAGCCAGGGATTTTCTGTTGGACAGCTCGGCATCTCGGAGGACCAAGACGCATTAGAATTTCTGGGCATGCAGCGGGTCGTACGTACCGTAGCCAGCGTCTGGGCGCCTCCGCACCGTGTCGGTGGACTGGAAAGACTGGAAGCTCTCGGACAGGCCGTCGTCGCGGGTGACGGCATACGAGTCGAACCTCGAGGGTTGGTGACGAGTATCGGTAGGCGAGGCGGTGGTCGAGGTATCGCGAGAATTGTGGGAGGGCGTGTCGGGCCCGGGGGAGGGATCCATGTTGGGCGACAACGGAACGCGCAGCGGCGTTGGATTGGAGGCGATGGAAGATGGATCAGTCGGTGGAGAGAGGTTGGCAGGTGCCGGAGATGTGGGTTATGGTTATTAGGACGGGCGGTACGTAGGCGGTAACGTGGTAGGCGTGGGCGTGAGCACCGACGACGTGCGTGGCTTCGGGCTTGGAATTCCAGGTTTCTATTTTATTTTGGGAAAAAGGTCCTTGATGGTTGTGTTGAAACGGACAGGGTAGAAGGAGAAAGGACAAAGACGAGAGATGGGTGTTGTGAGTCGTCTGGCCCAGTTGGGAATTGTGGTGGTGCAGTGCAGGGCGTTGCAGCGTTGTATCACTGAGTGCAGTGCGTATCTGTGGTTCAAGATGCGGTACCTATGGATGGTATCCGTCAGACGTCAAGGATGCTCGGGGGGACCGAGGATGGGTCGAGTCGAGTCGAGTCGAGTTGAGCGAGATGAGATGGCGTGGCAGCCGTTTGTTAGTGTAAACAATGTCGAGGCAAAACAAACGAGCGCACACAGACCCAGGGTAAGGGGAGAAGGAAAAAAAGGAGAAGGAAAGAAAGGAGAAGGAAGGAGGAGGAGGTGATGGTGGGAGAAAATGATGCGATGCGACAGGGACGGAGCTATTGAGTGCGAATTTCAGAAACTGTGACGGTTACGAAGCAACTCTTTCCTATTTTCCCATTTCTGACATGAGGTCCGGCTTGCCTGTCCTGTCCCGTATGTACCGTAGGTACCGTACCTGTTGCTATTGCTACTTTCTTTTTTACTGCGTGCCGTTGCTGCCGCCGCGAGGTCATCCGATAATACCTCCAGTATCCAAAGCCTGTCCGTGCCCGGCCCGTCTACTAGAGAGGCAGCAAGGTACCTACCTACCTTAGTGTAGGTGCTATGGTACATAGTAGGTACTCTATCTGCGGGAGGAATGCTCGATGATCTATCAATCGACATACTATTACCTGTTCACCTTCCCCAGATTCGCAGCCGCGCAGCCATGGTTCACCTGGTTCACCTCACCACAACTCGGCATGTCTGAGTCAGGAGCTGCCCACTGTTGATTCAAATCCAAGATGTGTGCGTGTGCCGCGCGGTCATGTGCAGCCCGTTGCAGGCCTCGAATGGTGAGAAGTGAGAGGAGCATGGAAGGTGCTGTGTTTTGGTGGTGGGTGAGCATGTGCAGGTGCCACTGTGTCTGACGGCCTCGTGCAACGTTCACCTAGACACCTTTCTAGATACTTAGGTATGCCATCACTCTGTTCTCAGTGCCATTGTTGGAAGATTCTCTCCGTGGCACATCTTCCTTGCTCTGAGTCCGTAGTGACATTGGGCAGTTTCTCGTAGAAAGATAAGGAAATGGAAGCCCCGGTTCCTCCATCTTCTACTTCAGGCTCTGGTGTTTACCCTCATTACTTTGGCGGGTTCTTGATAGGCGGCCAACGCAATTTAGTGGAGGACTAGTGGGGGCCCGCTCTCTCCAGTGTCTCTCGCAGCGCAGTGCAGTGCGCCCGTTGTGGAGCTTCCCACTGCTGCTTACACTTGCCCAGGCGGTCGGAGGCAGTCAGCATGGATGATGGTGCTATCGGCCCAGACATGGAAGCCGGTCCACCTAACGCTTTGCTCCAATCAGTTTAGTCTATGGTCCCCTCTGGAGCCACAGTCCACTACAACACTGAAGGTGCAACATCAAGCAGCCGCGACTGGCGATCGGGCGGCCTTATTTCCAAAGTTCTGCTCTGCTATCTGTCACCGACACTGCTCTTCACCGTGCTGAGTCGCCTACCTACATAGCACTCTGAACGATGACCTCTGTACTTTGCGATTCGATGCAGCAACTTGTTGCACGTTCTCCACCGCCTCACTGCTCACCGTCCAGACGGTTCAACAGATGATGTGCTCCAATGTTCCGTCGTCTCGTGCTGCACTCCACTTTCCCGACTGGGTCGAGCAAACGTCACTGCGCATTCCGTCGCTGTTTCCTCGCAGGTTGCAGCTTCCTGCACAACAACAACGCGCACAGACCATACCAAGGTTCCCGGACAATAGAAAATCAATCCGCCGACATCTTAGTAATCATTGTCTCCACTCTCGTCCCAAGCTTGACATTTCCGGAAGGCAGCTTTCACGTGATCTGGGCCAGGCGAACGCGTCGACGTCGTTTGCCTGCGGCTGACTGGCCCGACCGACGGAGCCAGACCTCCAGCCCTGTCACTCGGAGAGCTTCCACAACGACAAGCTTCCATCACCACTTTCAACACCCCGCCCCGACCATCGAATCCATCCGACCCCCCCTCCTCACGACTACCGATTGAACGGTTTCGATACTTTCCCATCCGAGCAAGAGCATCGACCTGCAAACCAAACCACTTACCTACCCGCTCTTCTTCCACCTCTGGGGGCATCCGTCAAGATGGCGCTCGACAGTTACTACCAGAACAAGATCGAGGCAATGAAGCTCGAGATCCTCAAGGGTCAAGCAGTTCTCCGTCGTCTCGAAGCCCAAAGAAACGACTACAACTCCCGCGTGCGTCTACTAAGGGAAGAGCTGGGCCTGCTCCAGCAACCTGGCTCCTACGTTGGTGAAGTCGTGAAGGTCATGAGCACGAAGAAGGTGCTGGTCAAGGTGCATCCCGAAGGCAAATACGGTATGTCGGTCCACCATGCCTTCCTGCTTCCCTGCTCGCCTCTGTGCATCCTCGTTCTAACCTGCCGTCCCTTGCAGTCGTCGACGTCTCCGATAGTGTCGACATCACAAAGCTCACCGTTGGCAAGCGGGTAACGCTGCTTTCGGATAGCTACAAGCTCGAGAAGATGCTTCCGTCCTCCGTCGACCCCCTCGTCTCCCTCATGATGGTCGAGAAGGTGCCCGACAGCACATACGACATGATTGGTGGTCTGGACCAGCAGATCAAGGAGATCAAGGAGGTTATCGAGCTCGGCCTCAAGCACCCTGAGCTCTTCGAGTCTCTCGGTATCGCTCAACCAAAGGGTGTTCTTCTGTACGGTCCGCCCGGTACTGGCAAGACCCTGCTCGCCCGAGCCGTCGCCCATCACACCGACTGCAAGTTCATTCGTGTATCCGGATCCGAGTTAGTGCAGAAGTATATCGGTGAGGGTAGTCGTATGGTTCGCGAGCTCTTCGTCATGGCCCGTGAGCATGCTCCTTCCATTATCTTCATGGACGAAATCGACAGCATTGGCTCCTCCCGTGTCGAGGGTTCTTCGGGCGGTGACTCCGAAGTCCAGCGCACCATGCTGGAACTGCTGAACCAGCTCGATGGTTTTGAGCCCACCAAGAACATCAAGGTCATCATGGCCACCAACCGTCTCGACATCCTCGACCCCGCCCTCCTGCGTCCCGGCCGTATCGACCGCAAGATCGAGTTCCCCCCGCCGTCCGTCGAGGCCCGTGCCGACATTCTCCGCATCCACAGCCGCAAGATGAACCTGACGAGAGGCATCAACCTCACCAAGATCGCCGAGAAGATGAACGGCTGCTCCGGCGCCGAGCTCAAGGGTGTCTGCACAGAAGCCGGCATGTACGCCCTCCGCGAACGCAGAGTCCACGTCACCCAGGAGGACTTTGAGCTCGCCACTGCCAAGATCCTCAACAAGCACGACGACAAGGAGGTGTCGCTCGGCAAGCTCTGGAAGTAAGTGGGAAGGGGCCCAGGACAGGAAAGGCTGCACGACAGGAGAGAGACAGAAAGACGGCGCATGCTGCAAAATTATGACGACGGCAAGCATGCGCGACGGCTTCATTTTGGGTTGGCGGGAGTTGGGAATGGCGGGGAGGTGGAAAACAGCGCCTGCGATTTCGCAGCTGCGGCCGCTTGTACGGCTAATATGTACGACTACATAGAACATGGAACCAGCCACGATGACTTGCATCCTTTCCACATCGGGAATCACAACGTGGGACAAGATGCCTTTCGTCGCGAACATGATCGCTTCGGGCAAAGGAAAGCCCCTCAGACATCCTCCTAGGGCCTGAATACACCCAAGCCGCGCCAGAAACCGCAGAGTGAGGCTGAAGTAGCCATCACGACCAGCCGGCGGAAGGGTTGGGAGGCGGGCGCGAGTAGAATAAGATATGGAGATATGCGAGGCGTAGATGACATTGGTAGTTTAGTGGAACCGTTTCATCTTTCAAGAAGCATCAGCGAGGACTTCGTCATCCGATGGGGTCACAATTTGAACGAACTAGGGTCAAATCAATCTTCGTGTCAACAGGGCAGCCGCCAGCCATGCTGCTCCGCGCTCTTCATTCATCACTATCTAGTATACAAAATGCAAGCATCGAAGCTCTCGAGTCATCGAGCCCGAAAACATTGACGGTGCCGCTTTGGCAAGCAAAAGACCCCAACTCATGCATCCCGAGGTATGCGGTTTCGAATGCCCAAAACGCCGTACATCATGCCCCCCGTTGAGACCTGTCCGTAGACCATTATATCCGTTTGTTGCCTGTTGCCGTGAAACGAAGCCAGAAAAGAAGAAAAAGAAAAACATGCAAGATGCTGCCATTACTCGCTGATGCTGGCACCTTCCGCCATCCAAGGGTATCGCATTACGATTCCGCACGAGTCCACTCGTTTTCCCAACCGTATAAACCGTCTAGTTGAGTCGTCATTAACTGTCGCTCCGCAGTTGCAAGCTTCCGCTTCGAGCTCTTCCTCCTTTTGTTTCCTCATGTTGCCTCCATACGTATTCGACAATCGTCTCGTAGCACAAGACGTATTGACGCAAGCTCTGAACCATGCTCAGGCGTTGCTTGCGGAGGTCCTCCACCGTCTTCTGAATCAAGTCGATGGTGTCGCCTTCTTCGGTCAACCAACTGGTGTCCAGCGGCGGCCGCTCCGGAGAGTGTCGACGCGCTTCGGTGCTGGATCGGCGGCTGCTCGGGTTGAAGTCGAAAGTCTTCTCTCGCGGGGAAACATCCTCTGCTTGGCCGCTCATCTTGATATCGCCATCCGAGTCGCGCTTTCGGACTGGTTTCGAGTTGGTCTTCGCGAATCTCTGTCGCTTCAGCATGTCGATGACGCTGTCCACCGTGCAAAAGGTTCCGGTGCGCCCGCAACCAGCAGAGCAGTGAACAAGCATCGGCCTGGGTGTCTGGTTGAATTCGGGCTCATCAACAAAATCAGGCTCCGGGGATGCCCGAACCGCTGCCACGGTGTCCACCGGCTTGGCCGAACTCTGCATGGAGTTGGCCAGGCGCACGAGGCCAAGCAGGTGGGACGGCTGCGCGGGAGCCCCAAAGTCCGGCCACGACGGGTAATGCAGGTGAGTAATCTCACGCATGGGCGCGAAGGGGTGCGCGGCGTGGGACAAGGCAAACTTCCGCACAATGACATGCGGGGTCTCACCCTGTGGTGGCATGTGGGAGGCGGTCGCTGTGGCGGTTCCCAAAGTCATCGTGGTGTTAGCACGTCGACGTCCAGCCTCAGCTGCGGCCGCCGAGGGCGCAGCTGGGCCCTGGTTGGAGCGGTGCTTGTCGATGTCCAGGGATACCTTCTTCTCCGACAGCAACCGCAGCTTGATCAACCCGAATTCACGGCCTTGCCAGTAGGGGTGACACTTGAGCTGGCCTCCCTCCGACTCAGCCGTCAACATGACGATGACCCGGACATCCTGTTCCCAAACGACAGACCAAAAGTCCTACATACAGTTAGCTTCTCGACAGTCCAGCACAGTTAATAGGCGGAGGATTGCTTACGTCAAACGTCGCTGGTAGTGGGCCCTGGGTCGCGATGTACCGTTTGTTGCTCCTGGAGGCCTTGATGTGGCTGGCATTGACATAGTCGCAGGCTCCCTCTGGGCGACCTTGAAGTTTCACGCGAGCGTGCTCGAAGGGCAAAATGTCCTTGTACCGGTTCTTGCCGCCCTTCTCGATGCCGCACAGCTGAGGAACGTTCTTGTCGTTCGGGTTTCCGGCGAACATGGAGTAGGCTGCCTTCATCCGCGCTTGCTCTTCCTTTTCGATGTTCAGGAATTTCTCCGAAACCTGCTTGCCGTGATCGCTGGGTTTAGATGCCTCTCGGAGCCAACGAGGCAAGGTGGGCGACTCGAGGCCACTGGGTCGGGCAATGTCTAGTTGACCCACGCCGTCTGCAAGGTCCATATTCTGACGAATGTTGGAAAAGAATGGGTTGGGATTGTTGCTCGCCATCGGTAGCATCACGCCTCCAATGACGGGTGCCACGCCGGGACGTTTCCCGCCTTCATCGGCCGATGATGGAGAAGTGCTGTTCACCTCGGGACCGGACCCCTCCTCGACGAAGTCGGGGTACGCATCGGCGAATGCGTTGAAACCACCCCGCAGGATGAATGTGTCACCCGCATATCCCTCGTTGGTAAACTTCTTGACCATGTTCATGCATGACACAGCATCACGCTTTTCTGCCGAGTAGGCGTCGTAAACGACCAAGTGCTTCGTTGATTTCCACTTCGAAAACCGATCCTCGTTGTTGGCGTTCTGGAACGTCTGCTGCAGCTTGGTGAGGTTGAAGGTGGCTCTCTTGAGGAGGGTCGTCGGTATGCACAAGTTGAGAGCGCCCTCGATTCGCGCCTGGGCATGCTGCTGCGAAACACGCAGATCCAGCAGCAGGAGATCCTTCTCATGGCCGTCTTCCTCGATCAGATGCCTTAACTGCGCCGGCGAGATAAGTGACGGTCCGTTCTCCATCGTCGGCGGAAGGGTCTCTGCCCTTGGCTGGTTCGCGCCGAGACCACGTGGCGATGGAGGATCAACCTTGTTGTCGGCGATGGACATCCTAGGATGGCGGTCGTCGACTTTGGACAGGGTGGTTCTACGCTCGAATGCCGACTCGGTTGGTCTCGGGGACTCGAATCTCGGCATGTTCAGGTTCAAAATCATGGGAGGCGGATTTATCGAAGCCTCGGAGTTGCGCTTCGAGTCCGCCGATACATAGGCCGAGTCGTGGCCACTGCTGCTCTCCGGCTCGGCCTCCACGCGGCCGACTGGCCTCTCCTTGGTGACCCGCGGGATGGAAAAGTCGGAGGCCGAGTCGCTGGCGTGCGTGTTCCATCTTGGCGGGCGAGGACGAAACGTGGTGGGATTCGGTGGAGCCTGAGGGAAGTGCGAGGAAGAAAGACTGAATCCCTTTCCGCGGTTCAGGTCCGCCTGGCGCTTGAAGGCCTCATAGTCGGGGTTAGCATCAATGGGGACCTGCTTCGGCAAGGCAGCCTGGAAGGACCTGACGGAGGAGGTCGGGGAGCTCCAGTTGTCTCGCGGCATGACCGAGGAGTCTCTCGGGTCGACGGATTGCTCGACGACGAGGCCGAAGTAGTTGGGGCTCGCAGCTCGTGGTTCGGATGGGCGCGCCGGAGACAGCTTCTGGGGAGGCATGGACTGTCCAACTGAATAGGGCATCCTGGGAGATGCAGCGGGCGTCATCGGATTGGGGCTCTTTGCCGCTGTCGAGACGGATAGTTTGGATTGAGAATGGGTGTGGCTATGTGTCGGGCGTGGCCCAGGCGACGGCCTGGGAGCTGAATGAGGAGTCTTCATGGTGTAGTGAACGGCTGTCGAACCGTCGGTGCTCCTCTTTTCGAGCATGGTTAGTGCAGGCGAGAGAGATACACGGATAGAGGTGTTGTTTGTGTTGTTGTATGAGAAAGGGATAGTCGAGGAGTGTTGGGAGGTTCGAGGTGAGCCACGGATGCGCTGAGGTAGATGCTTCCGTCGGTGGCCAAGTGATCAGGCCTTGGATCAGTTATAGCGCCTCATTACGGCAGGGCGTTAGGCAAGACGGTCGAGGCACGGATAGGTAGGTGGGAATAGGGTTCGGCCAGATCGGAGGGAAGGGGAAGGGAGGGAGGGTGTGTGGAAGAGGCTCTTCGAATAGAAAAGGGAAGGCAGTGGGGGGGTATTTCAGAGAGGAAAGAAGGTTGCGGGGGGGAGAGGGATTCTGACGTGACGGCAGAGGTGGCGATCTGAACCCGGTACGGTACTGCGCGGAGCGTAGCAGAGAGGCAGAGAGGTGTATAGTAGTCAGAAGAGAGGTATGGCTGGGTAGGTAGGTAGGTATATGGGTTGGCAGGCTCCTAGGTAGGTAGTTAGGTAGGTAGGTAGGTAGCTAGCGAAAGAGAGAGACAGGGAGAAGGAGCCTCTCTTGGACACGGGATGTAGTTCGAGAATTAACGTGACTTGACTGAGCTGACAAGGACAGGCGCAGAGCAAGCAGGCAGACAGATGCCACGCCGTAAAAAGGTATCCGTAGACAGACGGACAGGACAAGAACGTGACAGGGTGATGGCGTTCGGCGTCCCGAGATGCAGCTGTATGGGAAACGAGGACGCCTGGGAGTTGAGTTGACGGCACGAGACCAATTCAACAGGGACCTGGACTTTTGGAAAGTAGAGTGGTGGTAGAGCAGAGCAGACTCGGGGCTGACCGTTGATGGTGACCAAGGAAGCCAGGCGGATGGACGGTGGAGAAATCGAAGGGCAAAAGACGGACACGACACGACGACACGACACGGCACGATGAGGGAAAATGAGCCCCGGGGGGGGGGGGGGGGGGGGGGGGGGGGGGGGGCAGGGAGGGATGGATGCCCGGGGGTGGGTGGAAGAAAACAGGCGTGGTGTTGCGGTTGTGGTTCTTGCGATGGCTGGGTGTGGTCGTTCGTGGGAACCGTGGTTCTGGCTTCCACCAGTTCTGAAATGGGGCCCCCTACCGGCGCTGATGGACGAGTGAGTGGCGTGCGTGCCTTGCCTCAGCCCAGCTCGGGCAGTTTAATTAGTAAGCAGCCCGTGAAAGGGCAATCAGGGTCTGAGATGTAGCTAATGTCTACACGGAATGGAAATACGCCTCGTCTTTTCTCTTGTGGTTGTGTGCTCAAAAGGTACGGACAATAAGGTATACTTACCATTACTACTTGGATTTAAGAAGTACCTGACCTCGCTCGGGTTGTCACTTGTTCCTGTTGGACAAGCTCTGGCCGCAACCCAAGGCAATGGATGCGCGGCGGCGAAGGGGGAGCTAAAGTTCAGTTCAGTGAGAGTGGGAGGGAGTGGGAGTGCTCTGTAGTGTAGGTATGGACCTGACCTCCTTCACCATAGTGGTGCAATGGGGAAAGGAGGAAAGGGTGAAAAAAGAAGAGGGTGTCATGTCCGATGAGGTCGTGTGTCGTCCTGGGCGGGAATGATCGGCAGCTTGGAGCGCGCCGGCGGAGACCCTGACCTCAGACCTGTGCAAGACAGGGCCCGGCACTGGTGGGAAAGTGGCTGGTCGCAGCTGCATTGAGACGGGAGACCAGGGGACGGGTACGGTGCCGACTGCCCGCGGCTGACTGTATCATGACAAAGGGGGCTTTGGGTGGCTGCCTCGACGAGTATTATGTCAGCCATACAAGTGCCGGCCAATACGCAGCCATGTCGCCGCCGTTCCACAGTTTTCAAGCCTAGCGCACACGGTCCGGGACGGTGGCCGATTAGCACAGGGCACACGACCCACCTACGTCGTCATAGAGCGGGGGGCGCTCCTTCGGCCGGGTCAGCTTCGACGTCTCTGACTGGCTGCATCCTCGTTTGTGCGCGCCCCAGGAGGTGAAGCATGGCGCAAAGCTGGGCATCTGGACCCGTCCATTGTCGCTTGCAAGTCGCGAAAGAGTACACTACGGATACCTGGGTATAGTACCGCTCTCTCTTTTTCTCGACAAGTCTAGATCTTCACTGTCCTCCAGCTCGCTCTAGGTACCAAGCGAAGGTAAGATGCACTAGGGTAGCTGGTGTTGTACCTACCTAATCAGAGGTGCGAGTGCTGAGCCTAATAGAAGACGAAGCACGCTTGTGGGAGTTACCTAGATCTAATGGACAACAGACGACACTCGTTGTGTTGGATCGTGAGATGCAGTTCCGACAACAGAATGAGCGGTTGACTTGCCAATGGACTTGCAGTGTACGCAGTGTCTTGGTACGAACACCATGTATCCTTTCCTTGGGTATTTTAAGCTGGGTCCTAACGTCAACTAGATAAAGCAAGGCAGGGACAGGAGAGGAGAAGTAGGGACAGGGCAAGCCCCAAGTCGTCGAGAAAGGGCGCGGAGACGGAGGCAAGCCCCATCCACCGACCACCACCAACGCACACACCAAATGCAAGAATGGATTATGGGACATGGCATTCAAAAAATGGCATTCCTCGTGCTTGTGCGTGCCCTCCCCCTTCCCCCCATCTTCCAATGCCCTTTTGCACGGTTGCAGGTTGCTGTTGGCTGAATCATGCTCCTCGTCCGGTGCGTCGAAATGGAACGGGACCGACACTGAGCCAGTCGGTGGTACCTTTGCTGTACCTCGCAGCAACCCCCTCAGCGTGAGATTCGAGCCTCTACTTTATTCGGCGGGTGGGTCCGCATTGAGTCGACGTCATAGGGCCCATGTAGATTAGCAATCTAGCATCATCGCCTCAACGTCGACCAGTCTGGACCCCTCTGGCGACTTTCCCGACTAGCCAATCGCACCGCCGCACCCCTTTCAGTGTGGCAGCACTGTGCTACGCTAGGGCGAGCGAGGCGAGGTAGGCGCGATGGAGTGTGTGAGTGCCAAGTGGTGAGGGCTCAAGGGCTCCTGCTGCGATCAGCGGTGGTCTGGCCAGCCGTTCAAACTCTGGGGGCTTTCCACCTGCTAGTCCAGTCTCCAGTCCTTACTGCTCACCATCACCTTCGAATTGCCTCAACTCGCAAATCTCATCATTCAACCTCAAGTTCGGGTCAGCTCAGGCGACGGCGTTGCAATACCTTAGGCAGCCTGCAAGCCCACGATACAATGGCTGTTTTCTGCCCCCAAATCTCGAGTCTAGGGCCTTCCCTGTTGGCGGGCTTACTTTCGGGAATGACGTAGTCGAGCATTACGAACGGTCAGGTACGGATACATCATACCCGTCATCCATTCAGCTGACGTCCCCGTGCTGGGGCCCGCACACAACCTCGACTCTACAGATACGCGCGCACGCGCAACGACGAAAAATAGACAGCGAGCTTGCGTGTGTCCATGTCCCGAACGGGCTGCGAGTTGAACTGTGTCGAAGTGTCTGTACTGTCGAGTTTGAGGTTCGGGGCCTAGAACTATTCCACCAACTCTGCTCGACTCGTGTACCTGACAACGAGGCGGCAGTGGGAACCGAAGTGCAAACTCACATACTACAGCCAGCCAGCACGCCGGCAGCAAGCTTGGCCCAATGGCGACAGCTACCGTATGTTTTTGCTCTGCCCACCCGCCCTGCCGTCAACGTGGGACACACACGCCCACCCAGACAACCCGCGTCGCCCACGAGGGATCATGCCGGACCGTCGCCGAAGACGACCAGCGGGGTGCAGCCGAACGCTCAAGACCGGACGATGCCAAATCAGGCACACTTGAAACTTGGGCAGACGCGGCCGCTGGATCGGAAAGCTGAAGGGCGGTGAAATGGCGATAAACATTCCCTTTTTCCAAAACCTGGAACAACATATGCGCACCACACTCTCTTGGGAGGGTGACTAGGTAGTACTATACTAGGTGGCTAGGTAGTATGACACTGGCACGCTGGGTCTTGGTTCGGTTGCGATGTTAGCTAGCTGCCCAGATAGATATGCCTTGCTATAGTAGGCACGAAGTGTCCGTGATATACGCAACTAACAAGTAGGGTCACCGTGACGAGCAGAAGGGATCCCTTTAGTGTAAAAACGAGCCTGGCGGGATGGAATGAATCGAGTCGAGTCGGAGATATGTAGACGCCTCGACTCGATCCCGTGGCTTTTGGAGTTGATGCCTGCCTGCCTTGTTTTGTTTGCCTGGCACTTGGCCCCATCCCATGGCACCTTGTTCCGGGAAATTGCAATGGCTCTCTCCATGGCTACTTCCCTCTCAACAGTAACACTGCTCACTTGCAAAACTGGGAGTCACTTCCACGAGGAATAAGACACTTGGGGGTTACTCACAGTAGGTACACTACCTGCCTACATGGCGACTATGGTGTGAATACCTACCTAGGCACCTACTTCTACTTGCCTACCTGGTGCAGGTAGAAGTAGAGGCCCGGTATCCCGGTGGCGTGGCGTACGTAGGTGTAGTACCTCAGTCGGGTTGGCACATTCCTGTTGTTTCTCAAGTCCCCATGTTCCTTCCCGCGCCCCTCGGATGTGATCTCCATGCTACCTAGGTACTAGCAATTGCGCCGCGCGCTCGTCGCAATTCCATGCACTTCCTTGCTGCATTTCTCGAATTTTCCCATCCTCCCATCCCCCTCTTGTTTTTTTTACCAGTTTCCCGCTTCCGTTCCGCTCTGCCCGGGCATCTCCTGCTGCCCGCCCCCGGTGGATTCCCTCCGGGAGCGCTCCATCCCATCTCCATCCGTCCCAGCGCATTGAAATCAACTTCGCGCTATTGACTCTCCGGCCTTGTTTTTTTTCTTCGCCGACACGAAACATGACCAACTTTTCGACCCCCTTTCCCATTCTCCTTCCCATGGGAGAAATGAAAGACCAACCCCCCACCAGTCTGAGCTCGTGGGCGAGCTAGCGCGCGCGCGCTCCCTCTCGCAACTAAGTGGCCACTAGGTACGGAGTACTTGCTTTCTATCCCACGCAACATCCACTCGTTCGAACGTTGTCCGGCTGACCGTTCGAGTGCCATCGCTCCCTGCGACCTGGGAGCGAAACATGGCATGGGAGGGACCGCACTAGGCTGGACCACGCTGCCACGGCATGGCCTCTATTATCGGACGCCGCTCCGTGCTTTTCACCGCTGCCAGCAGCCAATCTTGTCGGCCCTCACAGCACCCTTTTCTCGTGCTAGTCTGGCATCCGCCGCAGAAAATCAGGGTCCTGGGGTTCCGCTACCAACTAACCCGACGGATGAAAAGAGGAGGGCTGGATTTCTCGCCAGTCACTATACACCCGACTACTGCAGTCACCACTCACCAGCAGCCAGCGCCGGCACGACTTGTCTTGCATCTGCTGTACATACTCGATGGCTCGTGGTGGCCAAATCGTCCCACCTTCGTCGAGCTACCGCGCAAGTCGAATGAACCCACGCGAGCGAGCATGCTTGAGGGATGCGGTGCGAGCTGCCAGGACGTGCCACCCTTCCGCTCGGCGTCGTGACGATGTCTCCCGTGACCGGCGCTGGGGTCTTCACTCCGCTAGCTATCCGTACACTTGCTGACTTTGAGGTACCATGCGCCCAACGTCTGTCTCCGCGCGTTCGTAACGGGTGACTGCACCTTTTGGCTACCCCCCAGTATCAACCCCAATTTGAACCCGCATGGCACGAGCTGCTGCTGCACGCGAGCCGGGTACGGGCTCTTCGCTTCGGATGGACGAACATGACAGTCGTCAAGGGTGGTATGTCAGCTGCGCGGGCTCGTCTCGCCCACTAGATGTGCTGCTGCCCGCCCCCCCCCCCCCCGCGTCCGGTACCGTGCTTCCATTTCCTGCGCAGCGATAGCCGTACATAGCAGCATCACGTCCGCTTTCGGGGCTGGCAGATGCATAGCATTTTTACCTACCGACCGGCTTTGCGAGGACCGTGGGACCAACCAGCAGCATCTGCAGGGTTCTTGAGGGTCGACTTGCTCTGTTAGGTAAGTAAAAGTACGGATAAGTGGCTCTCAGTTGCCGCCCCAATGGCTCATCTCAGAGGTCTCCACGCGCTGCAGCCTGCCACCTTATGCGAGGACTGAAGTGCATCGACTTGGGCCCTGGGGACCTGCAACCTGAGACTTGGACAGGCGCGCTAGCTAGCACTTGATTTAGGGTGCCATCGTTCAGTCCCTCTCATCCGTCCGCCTGGTGCTGGTGCTGGTGCTGGTGCTGGTGCTGGTGCCGCGAAACACGACCGATCCTGGGCGTTTTGGCTGTCAGATTTACCACCAGCTGGATGGACCCTTAATTATCGCCCTCACTCGATTTTGGCCATCCACAAATGGTCTTATTCTTTCGTCATACATCCGGCATCGTCAACCTGGAGCCCTGCGTGTCCCCTCCCCCCCTTTTCTTTTCTCTCTTCAACATTCTTTAACCGCGCAGACTGTGAATAGAGTTTCCGAGCTTTATTGTGTATGCGGGATTCCCGTAATCGAAACGTCATCATTCTATTGGGGCGGCCTTCTTGCCCGTCTCGGCATCATAGATTCTGGACGTGAGTGGAGAGAGATGGCCTCTTTGTTTTGCGAGACGGCCGGGCCACGCTCCGTCGTCTATCGGGCGCTCATCCCAACGCGCCATGTTTCGCGGTCATGCGGATCTATTGACGGGACTACCTATCCGCCACTCAAGACTCGCGCAATTGTCGATCTCGTCTATCGGCAAAACGAGCGAGTTTGGCAAGATGTCGGTCCACAAGCGCAAAGGCGCGTCGTCAAGGCGTGCTGAAAGAAAGCTGGGAGGAGCGAGCCACCAAGTACATCAGCATGTACACTACCCCAACTGCCACTCCCTACACGGGCATCTGCATGGTACCTACAGGAGGACTGTACTTGCCGAGGCCGAGTACACTACAAAATACGCTGAATCACAAGTCCCTGCCCCCCTCTCCCCCGCACCGGTCGTCGCACCACAGCGCCCGTCAGAACCCCTTCGCCGCTGATGATCGGTACCTCAGGTATGAATGGGTTTCACAAAGACACGACCCCTGCCCTGATGCCCTGTTCCTCTCTCCTCCTCACAGCTTTCCAGGGGATACCTTTCCACGAAGCACACCGCAAAATCGCACCGGACGGCGTCCATGGCGGCCTAGAACGTCGCCCGGTGTCCACTGCCCCTCCAACCTCAACGCTGGCTGCCCTCTTCCCGCAGGGTCCTGGGCTCTAAATCTGCTGCCCACCAAATTTCCAGATCGCACAATGGGCAGCACCAGAAGTTCCGTGGCCCCCAGGCCCTAGAGGTGAGCCAGGCCGGACCTTGTTGCCCGGCTGGTCAACAGTTTCTCCGGCCCGGTATCCCTCCAAGTGGACGGCGACCCGACACCACTTTTATAGCCTTGCTCATGACTGTCTCCGGACGTCTTCCGTGGAGAAGTAGAGACTCGACCCGAGTCAATTCACCGTCTCGCCTCATGTTTTGTCTTTTTGCTTGCTTCCTGGTAACAAACCATCTGGAGGCTAGCTGAGGCTATCATCACATCTGACACTTGCGCTAAACTTTGGTCGTACAACGGAGATGACTCCGGTGCAACCCGCCTCTGGCTTCTCGAAGCCTCTTCCTTCGTGCTACTCATGAACCCTGGATTCCGCCAGCGCAAAGCCGAGGACTGCCACCGGCATTACCGTGCCCCGTTCTCGATGAAGGACCATCCCACGGGGGCCATGTGCATCGCCGGCCTCAAGCTCGTCATTTTCCTCGGCTTTGCTAAAAGTTCCTAAATGCCCTGAATACCTGTTGCTTCAGCCTCACTGCTGCTTTAAAGTGGTTCCCATTAGTACTATCTATCTCGGCCCCGTCAAACATCGGCTATGCAAGACATGACACGGACGACCGGACACTAGAGGGAAAAGGAAAAAGACAAGCAAGCCCACCGCCAAAGACACCCGAAACTATGGACGAAATAAAAAAAATAAAAAAAAAGGGTCGCATTGATCGAGACATGGGACTCCATGAGAGCTCGGCGAAAGCCGTTGACAACAACACGCAGACGACACACGCCCGCCCCCCAAGGAAAATAACAAATCACACGGGAGGAGATGGGCTGCCCTTGTCACGATGTCCTTGTCCAGCCGAACCGATGATGTCACCCGAGCTCTGGAGGAGGGGAGGGGCGATGTCTGCGTTGTGGAGAGATTTCCCCGGGGGTGCAAGGTCCCAATTCTGCTTGGGTTTTCCGGGGGTTTGGAAAGAAGTCGGTCTATCTCCCGGGCGTCGGCGTTGTTGTTGATATTGTTTGATGGGGTCGTGAGAAATGGGGCGGGACGCCATGTGATTCTTTCTCCCGGAGGTGGCTCCGTGTTTTTTCGACACGAATCTTGATTTGGGCAGAGGGAGACACGACAAACGACACGCCCCCCTCCCCCTCTCCCCCCCCCCCGGGACCCCGGTCGTGACAGCGGCATATTGGAATCGGACGCAGAGATCGGGAATGGGGTTTCTTTTCTGGTTCCCCCCTCCCGATCGTCACGTATCGGTTGGCGGCTGCGGCGGCTACGCGGGTGTGCGAGAATGTTCCACGGTCCGTTGGTGTTGATGCTGTGTAAGCTTAATGTAACGCGGCAAGGCCTCGATGATGGAGGCGAAGCGACATGCTTGCTGCTCCGTCGTGGTTTCCATGCTGGGCGCGCTTTAGGCGCCTGCGTGTACGTGAGCTCTGCAGGGGGGAAACAAGCTTGGCTGAGGATGGCGGCGGATAGGCCGGAGCTTGGCTCGGCGGTGAGCTTGACGCTGTTCAAAGTCTGGATAAACGGAGCCGGGGCTGGAGCTTGGAAAATTGAATACCTTGACAGAGTTGGCAGGTGAGGCATTCTGCGCAGGAAAGCTGACGACGGCGGAGCAGGTCTTGCTATATCTGGTTCGACTTGTTACATTTGCTGTGGCGGGATGGCAGGCCAAGAGGACGGGACGATGGACTGTAGATCGCCCGCCCAGAGTGATGCTTCTCGCGTTCGTATCTCGAGTTCGTGAAACAGTTCCCGACTGCTGCACCAGAGCTGTTCGGATGTCTCTTGTCTTTTGGACATTGGGCTCTCAACGGTATCCCTTGATAAGTACCGAACTGCTGCAAAAAGGGTGTGCCGTTCTGGAGAGCTCACGATGCTGGGTGATCGATGCCGCGAATAATTGTTTTCTCTCTCCATGGACGGAGCTTCCGTCTTCGAGAACAGCAAACGTAGGAGCCTCTTATTACACACCCCTAGTTTGAGTATCTCACATCACCTCTATCCATCCCAGCCCACTAACACCACTACTGCCCAGTGCTAGTACTGTTGTCCGTCGTCGTCGTTATTATCCATTAGCATTGTTGTCGTCCGTCATCGTCATTGTTCCTTGACAGTATTGCTGCTCGTGGGAGGTGGGATATTCAGTTTGGGAATGTGAAATAAAAGGCTCACCACACGAACCGCGTTCTGCTGGGCGCCCAGCCTTGTGTATCTCGCATGTTGATCAAATCTCAACTTTTTTTCCGATCCGGTATCAGCCTGTCTTTCGTCTTGATCTACGAATGACCCTTTTCCTTCCTCCAGCGAATGCTGCAACGAGACGGGCGGGTTTGAGTGGACCTCTCATCCATCTCTCCCAATCTGCTTGATTCGAACAGATCTCGTCCCTGGCATCCAACTCGGGAAAGAGAGATGGAGAGCTGTGCCCCGAGGTGAAGACTCTTACCGCCCTCGGACAGACAAAATTCCCAGGTCCCGTTGATTTTTTTCCGCGTTGTTTTCAGTACAAGAAACACAAGCGTCCGGCATGATCTCGTTTCTCTCGAGTACCTAGTCAAAGCCCGTCAGATTGGCAGAGCTTCAGGGCGGTCGACCTGAAGGGCAAGGGGAGGGGACAGCTTGACTTTTTCAGCTTCAACCTTCTGGTGCTCTGGGTGAAGTCGTAGTAGAGACGGCGAGATGACATGCCTTATCACCATCTACCTTTTCAGAGTCCTCCGAAGCGAGTTCTAGTCGGCCCCTCCTCCTATGCTCCGCGTGTCTTCCCCTGTAGCGGTCTCATTGGGTTCAGGCGCGGCATCGCAGGCTCTATGTTTTTTTTTATTTTTTATTTTTACATGGAAAAGTCAGAGTTGCTTGAGTTGTTTGCCGTCTCTTTCGACGGAAATCTAGGCGTTTACCGCAACATGTCTCTCTATGCAGAATTTATGGCATCTTTGTAATTGATCGTATTTTGATTGAGGTTTCCGGTAACTGTTGAAGTCTCGACTCTGTCCTGTCCATCCAACCTCATGAGCACGCCCAAAGCTTTGCGTTTTCTGAATGATAGCTTCTCAACGGGGAGTGTTTCTACGGGTTCAGGTCCGGCGGCTGCTCGAGAAGATAGCCGAAGCTCACCACCCATCATTAAAACGCCAACAAAGTATGTGAGATATTCGGCTTGGATGGGGTGGTCTCTTACAAGAAATACAGTCATTCACCATAATCTGTTTTCGCGTTAACAGCTCCCTCCTCGAGCTTGCAATATGGAGCGACGATACTTGCGCGATGTGGGTAGAAGTAAGTGCCCTTGTCAACAAAAGGCTGATGGTATGCGAAATACCTCCTCCGCCAAGGGCTGGGCTGTACGAACGCCTGGATTCTTTGGACTGATTTTCCCGAAAGCCCTGGATCTTATCATTAACATGACTTGCTCACAGCGGCACAAGATTAGAAGATTTCGTTCGTTGAGCCCCATCCAAGCACCTCGTTAGTCGGGCCAATACTCGAGGATTGCGGAACTTTTGCCAGAGCACTTTCATCTTTCGAGGTTTGGCAAGGTTGGGCTGTAGCAAGGTCGTCAAAAGCTACAGAACATTAGGCCGTTGCTCTGGGGAAAGCGTGCCTGAGATTTGGACCCTTGCGAACTTGCAAAGAGCTGCGGTACGTCCTAGCTGCGACCTCGCACCAGTGTTGGTAGTCTGCTGTTTTGTCGGACAACGGATGATGGGGGGCTCGTTGGACATGCCGAGAAGGTTGAGCGCGACGCCCTTGTCCGCATCAGAGGTTGCTGTGTAGCGGTGTATACACACCTTCTTTTCCAGGATATGGGGTGTCGTTTCCATATCACACATATCATGACGGACGATGAAGGACGGTGACGGACGAGAGTTTAACAACAGAAAATGAATTGGTATGACTTTTCTACAAACTAGCGCCTTGTGGCTAGCTACAATTTAACTGAGATATTGCTCCTTTTCATCCCGCGTAACTCCTTTTCAACCCCTGCGATTCACGCATACTTGTTGGCGACGAGCCACTCCTTGAGAGCGGCAGCGTCACGCTCGCGGTAGGCGGCGCGGCCGCGGACCTTGTCCTTGACGGTCTCGAGGGTGCGGCTGAAGGCGCTGGTGTCCTTGTCGGCAAAGAAGGCCTCGATCTCCTTGACGGACTCGAAGTCGGTGAACTTGCCGAGCGAGACCTGGATGAAGCGGTCGACAACAATGGGGTTGCCGAGCTTGGCGACGCAGGCCTCCCAGTTGTTCTTCAGGTGGTCCCACTGCAGCTGACGGGCGACGGAGTTGCCGGCCAAAGCAGAGCCGAGCATGTGCATGTCGGCGGGAGGAATCGAGTCCGAGGCGGGGGCCGGAGGAGACTTATTCCACAGGAACGGCAGGAGGGTGTTCTTGATGATCTCCGTGTCGCGGACGAAACCGAGGTTGGAAAGGCAGATCTCCTTGCCGTCAATGGCAGGAGTGGTGAACCACTCCTTCTTAAGGACGTCAACAGCACGGGCAGTGTCGTTCCTAACGGCCACACGGAAAACGGGAGTGCGCAGAGCGGGGTGCAGGGGGTTGGCCTTGGGGTCCTCAACCCAAGCGTTGAAGCGCTTGGTGGCCTCCTCGGTGACACTGTGAACGTTAGCTTGAGCAAGCAGGATGGGTAAATCAGGCCAGCTTACGCAGCGTGGCCGTTGACACCGGCAGTGAGAAGGAGTCTCTTGCGGAGCAGGCCGTCCAGGTAGCTCTCGCCCTCGGGGAAGTCCCAGCCGTACTTGGCAACGGCATCGTTAATGAGCTTCAGGGTGAAGGTCTCGAGTCCCTTCTTGATGGTCTCGTCGTCGGCGAAGATGGACTTGACGAGGGCAATAGAGTCGAGAACCTGGCTCCAGACGAGGTAGTTGTCCTCCTTGGCGAAGCCCTGGACGAAGGACAGAAGAGCAGCGGTGGTGCCGTAGCCGGAGAAAGCAAGGTCGGCAGCGGAGCCGATGATGGAGATCTTGTCCTCAGTGCTCAGGCGGTCGAGCTGCTGGCCGAGCTTCAGAAGGCGCTCAGGGGGGTAGTTGACACGGTAGAAGCCGGAAGCTCCCGAGTTGAGCTTGTAGAAGTCGGTGTCGATGTCGCGAATGGTGTCCTCCTTCTGCTCCAGGGAGAGAGAAGTGACGCCCTTGGCGCCGACCTTACCCTCGAGCTCGAGCGGGATCCACCAGGTGGTCTCGTCGTCCTCGGGCTTGACATCACCGGTGGACAGGAAACGGGACTGCTTGACGGAGATCTGACCGGGCTCCTCGGCGACAGTCAGAACGGGGTGGCCAATCTTGGAGATCCAGGGGCCCATCAGCTTGTTGACGTCCTTGCCGGAGGCCTCGCTGAGAGCATCCCACAGAGCCTTGGTCTTGGCGTTGCCGTACTGGTTGGCGATCAGGTAGTTGGAAACACCCTTGAGGAAAGTGTCAACACCCAGGTGGTTGGCAAGCATGCGGATGGCAGAGCAGCCCTTGAGGTAGCTGATGTGATCGAAGATCTGGTTGACGTCGAGGGCATCCTTGACGGGGACGTGAATGGCGTGACTAGCGCGGATACCGTCCAGCTTGAAGGCCATCTCCATACCCTCGTTCACGAACTGAGACCAAACCTGCCACTCGGGGTGCAGGTAGTCGGTAGCGTGCCAACCAACCCAGGTAGCGAAACCCTCGTTGAGCCAGAGCTCGTCCCACCAGTCCATGGTGACCAGGTTTCCGAACCACTGATGAGCCAGCTCGTGGGCGACGACGTAGGCGACGCGGTTGCGGTAGCGAGCCTCGGACGTCTTCTCGTCGAAGAGGACGGCGGTGGTACGGTACGTGACGAGACCCCAGTTCTCCATGGCTCCGTGGGTGAACTCGTGGACGGCGAGGAGATCAGCCTTGGGCAGCGGGTACTCAATGCCGAAGATGTCGGAGAAGAAGTCGATGATGCGAGGGGCGTGCCACAGAGCCCAACGGCCCTGCTCCTTCAGACCGCGAGTGGTGTAGACGCGAACGGGGAGCTGCTTGCCGTTGTAGCGGCGCTCGGTGAAGTCCTCAACATACTCGAAGTCACCGACGGCCCAGGCAAGCAGGTAGGTGCTCATCTTGGGGCTCGTCTCGAACGAAACCATCTGCCAGCCGTCGCGGGTCTTCTTGGTCTCCTTGACGGGCATGTTGCTGAGGGCAACCTGGTCCTCGGGAACCTCAATCTCGAAGTCGAAGGTGGCCTTGAGGTTGGGCTCGTCGAAGCAGGGGAAAGCGCGGCGAGCGTCGCAGGACTCGAACTGGGTGCTGAACATGTAGTGCCACTCGTCGTCGCGGGGGACGGACTTGGCGGGCTCGACGGTTGGCTTGTACTTGCTGCGGTAGAAACCGGCCATGTCGTTGTTGATGATGCCCTCGAACTCGATGGTCAGGACGGCCTTCTGGGCCTGGGGGATCTCATCGTCGAACGTGATGGTGGCGCGCTGCTGCTTCTCGCCGTAGCTGAAGTTCTTGGACCCCCATGATTGCGTCGACTTGGTGTGACCGACGGTGATCTTGGCGTCGAGGAGCTTGATCTCGAGAGCGTTCAGGACGATTTCCTTGGTGGGCTTAACAACCTCGGCGTCAATGCTGTTGGCGAGGAAGAGCAGTCAGCGCATGTTGAGTTGAGCTGTGAGCTACGTCGAGTCGACCTGCACAGCAGCAGCGGAAGCTTGGTGGTGGAATTGGGATCTGGAGCTGGAGCTGGAGCGGGGTGAGAGGGGCAGGGGCATTCCTTACGTCACGGTTCCCTTGTAGGTCCAATCCTTGAAGTTGAGGTCGCGCAGCGACAGGACGTAGTGGGAGGGCCGGATGGCATCGGGAAGAACCTCGCGGTCAGCCATGTTGCCTACTCTGCTGGCGTACAGGGCCTTGTCTGATGTGGTGATGGTCGAGCAGTAGTGGCGGCGGGTGGAATAAGCAGTTGCAGCAACAGCAGCAGCAGCGGCAGAAGCAGCAGCAGAAGCAGCGGATGAAGCAGCGGATGCGGGGAAACAGCTGTTTGGGGAGAGAGAGAGAGAGGGTCAGTCTGCTTTTTGTATCCTGAAAGGTAGAAAACCAAGAAAGGGCCGAGGAACGTGGCGGGAAGTAAAATGGATGATAAAAGATGTCAGAGGAAGCTAGCTGTAGCTCCACACAAGCGGCCTTCCTACTTGGGAACCCAGGAAGCGGCAAAAGTGCAATGGGACGATTGGAATGGCGACGTTGGTGGGTTTCTGTTTGGCGATAGGCATGTGCGACTGGTAGGAATGGTAGGTCGGACTGGTAGACACTGGACCTTCCCTCTGGTGGATCTCACTGTGTGATGCTCCGAAGTGAGGGGCAACGAGGGGCAGACAAAAGGTCCCTGCATGGGTAAGGTTGGTTCACCTTTCCATTGGACCCAGTGTGCTTCAGTGACACTGCCTACCGCAGGTAGTAACCACGTAGGTAGGGTAGGTACCTGTTTTGGCGCTGCCGCCGCGCCCAGAGTGTGGCTACCTAGGTAAGTGTCCCAGCGTATACCTGGGCCCGTAGCGCCCTCTGAGATCCCACTGATGCCCGGAATGGGACCCAGAAAGACGGACCCGGCGGATATGGAGACACGGCTTCGGCTTCGGAAGGAGAACGAGAAATAAAAATAAAAATAAAAAGATGTTCAAGAAGGACAACGTACCGAGAAACGAGCCCGTCACGGGCATTTTGCCAGATGTTCGGAGAAGACCAGAGAGAGCGATTATTCGTAGGTGTGCAACAAGCAGCAGCAGCAGCAGCAGTCCTGATGATCGGAGAGCTGGAAAAGGGGCGTCCGAGGCCTACATTATACAAAGACGAAGAGAATGAGGGCGCCGTAGAGCCGATAGACCGCGAAGAAGCGTGCTGCCGCGTCGGCAGGAACAAGCCGGAGGCCACCGAGCGGAGGGCTGCCGCGGGGATGGCTGAAGCCGAGATGCTGATGCTGATGCTGCTCGCCTTCTGCTCGATCCCACGCGACCAGGCCCGGCCTACCAGCTGCCCGATCGGGTTCATTGCGCGTCGTGTGCGAGCCCGCAGGAACAGGAAGCTGCAGGACCGCCTCGACTTTTTCAGAACTGGGCGATTTGAGGCAGGTCGTGGCCGATTCCTCTGACCATTGGAAATCTCTGATGAGTATGGCTACACGTGTCCGTGTATGGCCAGGAGTCAGCCATCCACTCGGACAGTGTTAGCCTCTTTTGGTAGAAAACGGGGCTCTCGGTACGAGGCTGTGGTGGCTTGTGCCCTCCAACGCCGACGGGAAGCGAAATGATATCCGTGAAAGAGACAGGGATAACAGTAATCATCGTTCGAAGCAAGCGGAACGCGTCCTTGTTACAGACACAAGATGTATCCGGTGTCGTTATGTATGTGCGTAGAAGATACAATCGTAGCCAAGATCACATTGAAACAAATCGCCGCTATTCCCTTCATCTCCACCGAGCCTACGCTTGTGACAAGTCTACCTCCCAGACGCGGCCCGTCATGACGCTTCCAATGTGTATGTCTCGTATCCTTCCCATCAGAGAAAATGACCACTCCCAAGGTGACGAGTGCGCTGTCGAAAGCAATGCTGCAATCCATGCCGGAAAAATGTGTCGACACCAACCGTCCCGTCCCATAACTCCGGCCCAGTCGAGCCCAAACAAGTACATCATCAAGTCGTCAAGAAGAGCCCTGAACAATGCATCCTCCTCTACTCGTATATCGTACCATGCATGAACGTCCTCGTCGTAGTATTCTCACGACCTTGAACCGCCTGCCGCCTCGGATTCCGCAGCCACCTTGGCCGCCACGTCGTTCCACCACATTCCGTGCGCCGCCTTGTCGACCATCCCGACCTTGGATATCTCATCCAGCATCTCGCGGACCTGCACCGCGAATTCAGCCAGTCCCAGCCCGGCCAGTTTCTCCTGCGCCGTCGTCGCTGCGTTGACCTTCTCTTTTGCCGAGTTGGCCGTCAGTCTGGTGTTGAGGTGGCCCCGCAAGCGTGCCAACAGGAGGCGCAGCACGGGCTCTGTAGGTTCGACACCGTTCTTGATAGAGTCGTCGCTCGCCTTCAGAACCTTGGTCACCAGAGCCTTGAGATGCGTCTTGGTCGCTGCCGGCATCGACCTGCCCGCTTCGAGAGCCGCCATGACGCCTTGGACGGTGGAGTCGACATTATCGTGGTCCGTCTCCAGCACCGTCATGATGCGCGTCGCCTCTGTCTTCCACGGGGTTCGTACGTCGCGCTTCAGGAGATTCTTGCACTGCAACAATATGGCACCTGTGGTGACGATTCGCTGCGACGCGAGGGATAGACGCGTCATCCGCTTGAAGTCTAGCCGCAACATCTCGGGCACCGTGTTCGGTGAGATGGGCGCCGGCTGGGTGAAGCAGTCGACGAGCAGCTGCGCGTAGAACTTCTCATCCGTCGGTCGAGACCTGGGGTGGTTGATGCCTTCGGGATCTCGCTTGCGAATCTCGACCATCACCTTGAGTCGCGCCGAGCGCCAGGCCGCCTCGGCTGCCGTCAGTTCCGGCGAGCCGCTCTCTTCCAAGGCGTCGGCAAACCTCTTCTTCTCGTACTCGGGAGCAGACTCAATCAGCTGCGGGGCTGCCGTGGAGAAGACGTAGTTGAGATAGTCGCACAGCATCAAGTCGACAAATTCTGTCAGCGCCTCGACGCGGTCGACCAAGCTCCCTTGCTGCAGTTTGTTGTTAACCAGATCCTTGGCCTCCTCGTCGCGGAAAGGAGCACACAGCTTTGGCATCAGGGACGCCATCGAGGTGAAAAATCTTTCGTACGAGAAACTGCCCATCTGGAACTGCCGCTCGGCCACCTCTACATCGAGAATGTCGCCAATGGTCGTGTGCATGAAGGCGCCAGGTTTGACCAGTTTTTGCAGGTTTTCCTTGAAGTACCTCATGATGATGATGAAACACCCAAAGCTAGCCTCCATGTCGTCTTCTTCCAGGCTTGCCCGCATGCTAGCAAACAGGGGCACCTGCATCAACGTGCGGTGCTCGCGGAACTCGCTCGCAGGAATGCGGTATTCTCTGTTGATGGCAAGCTCATGAACCACAATACGGTTGTCTGGCAGCAAGCCTATGAAACCGCCCGCCTTGATTTCGATGGGTTGCGGCTTGACGTGACCTTTGGCAGGGGTTGCGGGTGGTGTCAAGGTCTGAGAGTCTGGCGACACCAGACTCTCGGCATTAGCAGAGGTCTCTCCTGGTTCGCTCTCGGCGGCTCGCGGCTTCATGTCGGCACTGGGCTTCTTGGCGGCCCTCGCTTTTCGTGCTTTTCGGACTGCGTCTGCGATCATCTTCTTGCCCCTCTCCTGACCGGCCAGTTTTTTGATCCTGACAATCAGTTGGATCTGGTTGCTCTTGATGCTCTCCCGATACTGTTCTGCGGCTGCAACATCGGTGGTCTCCTGTACTGTCTGCAGGATCATGTCCAACTCGACAAACTGCATCAACATGACCTGGACCAGCGAGTCCGAGTCTCGCGACTTCCACGCAAGGAAGGCATTATAGAACGTAGCGTAGTTCTCCGGCAACGCACTCCGGAGACTCGGCGGAGGGGTATAGTTGTTTGCGGCGGTTAGACGCGACATGATTGTCTCGAAGGATATTAGGAGATCCCGCGCCTTGGTCACGAGATCTTGCAGCTGGGGGTTGGCAAGGTCATCGCGCGGCATTGGTTGAGACTGCAAGATTCCAGCCTCCACCATGCTGTCTTTGCTGCTGAGGACTTGCGTGGGGTGGCCCAGAATGAGGAAGGCGCTGAGAAAAGTCCTTACAGCAGCCATCTCGGCAACCGAGCCAGAGTCGCCCTCTTGCAGGCCGCAAATCCGGAGAATTCGGGCAGTGCGAACAACGACTTTATCCTGGCCAAGAAGCGTGGTGACTTTGTCAAAGGATGTATCCCGTACGCCGTCAATGGTAAGGCCCAACTCGGAAAACTCGCCGACGGCTTTCTTTCTTATAATGCTTCTCCACCACCACTGCAGCCTTGTGGCAGCGGCAGCCTCGCTCAACGCAGGGGTATCTTTTTCTGTCACTTGTGGGATCGTCTCGGCGGGCTTCCGAGTCATTAGACTCTGGCCACGGGCCCTCTTGGTGGCATGTCGGTTCTTGAGCTCTTCCCTCCTCCGCTCGGCCTCGGCGAGGCGCTCCTCCATCTGGACGCGCAGCTTGACGAGTTCCCTCTCTCGCCTCTCCTTCATAGTCTCGGCAACGGCCTTGGCTCTCTTGACCTCCTCGGCGCAGGAGGCGACAATCTCGGCCAGGTTTCGCTCGCGGGCTTGCTGTGCGGCGATCGCACGCTCCTCGGAGATGGTGGTGTCGCGGTGGGTGGCCTTTGCCATGGCGGCCCTCAGGCGAACCTTCTCCGCATGGGCGGCTCTGTCGGCAAGGCGGGCCTTTCGATCTTCGAGAAAGGAGGTGCGGCGGAGGTGCTGTGCGACATGTTTACTCTGGGGGGCGCCGTGGCCGTGGCGGGTGAAGGTCTGGGTCGAGGAGCAGCGGGAATGCGCGGAGGAGATTGAGTTGCGGCGAGACGAGGCCGCCGAATCCTTGCGACGTGCATGAGACGGACGGTAGAACCGTGCGGCGATGTGTGGAGGCGGGGTGAAGATGCGGTTGTCGCCGTCGTCAATCTCCTCGTCGGAGTTTGGAGGCATGGAGAGGTCAACATCTGCTGCGTCAAATTCTGACGAGGGAGACCCGACGGACTCCTCTAGGTTGCGCGACGGGTCGCTGAGGTCTGCCGAAGGGCGGCGCATGCTGGCGGCGTGCCCGGCTTTCGATGTTGTATTGTTTCGAACGGCTGGCGTTTCGCGGTCGCAAGGGGGAGCGGACAACTATAATGAACCGAGGAGATGATGTTCGACGCCGATTGCAAGCGAATATATTCAAGCGAGGGTTCTGAAGTCTGGCCGTCGGATTAGGCAGAAGAATCCCGTGGTGTTTGTTGTGCGTCTATAGAGAGGGGAGTCGTCGTCACAATCGCTGATTGATTTGGCTGAAGCCTAACTAGTGGTGGGTGGTGTTGGTGTGGAGGGCCAAGCGAGTGGGACGTCAATAAAAACAGCCAAGCGTTTAAAAACTTTGGCAGAAGCCAAACGTATGGGACATGCGACGACCGCGAGAACAGAAAAAGACGACAGAAGCGCAGTTGTTGAGGAACAGCGTCCAAAAGAGAGGTAAGTAAGCAAGACGACGTTGAGGATGGGAATCCGTGAATGTTTAGTCAAGGAAGGAAATCAAGGCTGGAGCTGGTCGGGTGCAGGCAGGGCAGGCGTGCAGGTGCAGTGCAAGTGCGGGTTTGGGGCGTGGGTTGCAGGAGCAGCGCGGGTGCGGGTGCAACAGGGCACGGTACCAAGGGAGGTACCCTGGGCGGTAGTCACTTTGGTGTAGTAGGTGAGGCTGGGCTTCGTTTGAGGTGCCCTGCGCTGGGCTTACTCGGCGGGCGTGGTGGTGGCCGGGCGGGCTGGTACCTAGCGGATAAGAGCAGCAAGCCAATCTAGAACAGGGAAAAGAAAACACAACACTTCCATGGGGTACGGACACCTCCCAAGAGAAAAAACCTGAACCCGACGCGCTGGAATGACGGAAGCTTCCAGTTCTAATTTGGCTGTGCGCTAAGTACCTACTATTACTACTCCTGCCCTGCTGCCCTGCTGACCGAGCACTGGTCCAGCCATCCAAGTCCAATTCAGTCCGGCGGCATTGCACCGAAGCTGCAGGTAAGTATGACAAACAGTGCGCTATCCACCAAAATACACTAGCGCACTTCCAACTTTAGCGAGTGTCATGCACGGTTTCCATCTCCATCTCCATCCCCCCCTGTGGAAGTGGAAGGGAAGGGCGGAAGAGCCGGGGCCGCTCCATCCCTCTCATCACATCTTACCAAGGGTTTGTAACGTCTGTCGCTTCCGCCAGGTCAGGATTTCAAGGCCAGCGTCCAGGAGAGCATCTTCGCGACCTGGCTGGAAACCCCCTGAACTGGGCGACCTGCAGCTCAGCTGCGTACTCATCGCCCCGGGACGAACACCCCAAAACCCTTGCGGGTCGCAGGGCGCTGGTAGCGGGATGTTAAACTGCGTTTGATGTCAAGGTGCGAGATCGCGACTCAGTCCAGATTGGGAAAGGCGCTGGCGTCATCGCCCATCGCGATAACCGATAATGCGTGGCCAGTCACGTGGGGACGCCCCGTGCCCCGTGGATAGGTGAGGTCCCGTCGTCCGCCGCGCCACGGACGAAAAGCCAGGCGGCTGTGGCGCGGTACGACCACCTTCTCCCGCCCCCCTCCAGCCTATCCCCACGGCTGTCCGGTGCCCGCCCAACCGCCCTTCGCGATGGCGACATCAAACGGCCCCCGAGACCCGTAGCTCCAACGGTTTGGCTTTGGCGCTCTTAGGCTGTGACGCTTCGATAGGTGATGTACAGCACAAGTACTATGACCGCAGCACGGCGTGGCAACCCAGAAAGCCAGCTCCGTCGCTAGCCTCGGCACTACGGTTGGGGTCGCCATCACCTTGCATAAGCCCCTCAGTCCGACGACTCTTGGGACCAGAAGTCCAATGTGGGATCCGGCCCGGTGGCTTTTCCTTCTCGCTGGGCTCGTTTTGGAGGGGGCGCAAGGCGTGCCATGGGATCTACATATTGGCACCAGCCTCGCCATGGCATACGACTCTTGATTGCGGAAACCATATGAGGATATCATTGAAAGTCGAGCAGTGAAAAGTTGCAGAAGCCTCTTGAAATTAGCTCTACCAGGTTGACGGTAGGATGCGTGGCGACTGGCACGCTTCGCAGTAGTACAGATGACCCATTGAACTTGTCGGCATCAGGGACGGACCGCTCGACTCCTGATACCTGGACACATCGATGGACAACACTCTAATACTTTTGATAAGGCGGAAAAGTGGTGTCTTTCGGCCTGAGGAATGAGCAAAGACACCATCATTAATTATACATTCGAAGTCAAGTAGTCAACCCGTAGACTACCGACCTCCGCCCAGAACTCTCGTAGTTCTGTGTATTTCCATGTAGAAGAAACAAGCCCATGGCTACCGCCTGATGCTGTGCTAACCCTTGGGATAGGATACCCTACCAGCCAACCCATCAAACCGTCCAACGCCGAAACAAAATCAACCAAATCGAGCCGTCATGTCCGCCCATGTGCGTTCCTTCCCCCCCCAAGTTTCTCCAGCCAAACGGTGCGTCTGTGTCGCGGTGACGAGGTTCTGAATAGAATGAACTTATCTTACAGTCATGTACGGCCGGGAGTGATAAAGAAAAGTGAGTTCAGCGCTGCGAGGCAGCTCGACGTAGGTTCTGTACGATGCGCTCCACCATGGCAGATGAGTTCGCAGGCACTTCTGGAAGTAAGACTTCACTCGCAGGAGCCTGCGGTCCTTGGTAGGAAGGCACGGCGTCCCCCGGAGGGCGGTGTGATTCCATCGGTTGGTAGTGACCCTGCGGCGGACCATAAGCTTGATACTGCTGCTGATGTTGAGCCATCTGCCCATATTGAGCCTCCTGCCTTGGTAGGTGGTGAGACATGGCAGGGTGATGTGGCGCCGAAGGAGGCATCGGCTGGTAAGGTTGGGTCGGCGTAGGAGGGTTCACGCGTGGCTGTGTGGCAATCTGCGCCAGGATCTCTGCCGGATTCAACGAATGGTGCTCCGTATGGGACTGAGCCATATGCTGCGAAGGCCGAGGCTGGATTGGCGGCGGCGCAGGTCCCTGGCCGTAATGCTGGTATAGGGGTTGAGGCTGACGATGCTGAGGGGTAAACGGCATCCGTTGAGGTGCCACCGACACGCCTTTTTGCGGGATAGGCACCGGGACCTGCGAGACAGGCGCTGCTGCTTCTTTGGCCGGCGCCTCGCTTGACGTCGAGTTGGTCTGGATAGAGGAGCCCTGAGGGCTGCCTGCCGGGGCGGCAGTGGCTGGACCCGCTCGGGAACCAGATGCCGGTGAAGATTTGGTATCCTTCGCAGGCGTGCCATTCGACTGTGTGCTTGACTTGGGAGGTGTCCCTGCCGAAGATAGTTTACCGATAGCTGCGAGGTACTTGGCCGGTAACGGGACAGGAGTCTGTTTTTCGGGAATCTGCCATGTTGTTAGTCTGATGTTGATAGCGCCGACATGAAATGTGCTGGTTTTCATGTACCTTGTACTGCACCTTTGGCGCAGCCGGTTTGGCTGGAGTCTGAGGTTTCGCCTGAACAGGTTGAGGCTGAGCTCCCGCCGGCTGAGTACCCGTCGTCTGGGTTAAAGGCCGCGTGGGCTGTGGTCGTTGCTGCTGCTGCTGCTGCTGTGCGGGGTGATTGGCATTTTGGACCGCTGGTGCCGACTGATTCATCCATGCGCCGTACTGTGGTCGGATGGCAGGATGAAGAGGCGCCGAAGAGGCCGGCGGCGCAGACCATCCCTGGTTGTAGTTGGCAGGGCCAGCGTGTGAGCCGTTTGGTGCCGGGCTCGGAGACATCGGCGAGTACGAAGCCCTTGCCTGTTCGTGCCGTGGTCTCGGACCTGGCGAAGGGTACGCAGCCGTCGGCGTCTTCATTCCGTATATGCCAATCGATCCTTGCGGCATGGCGTTCCCCAAATTATTGTAGTGGGGGTCACTGAACCCAGGCGCGGCGGGTTGACCAGAGGAGACTGGCGCCGGTGACCCGCTACCGGCAGAGACTTGCCGGTTGTTCTTAAAAAATGCTTCGGGCGATGTACGCATGAGATGAGCCCTCAAGTTGCCCTCATAACCATTCGTGAAACCACCCCAAGGAGCGTACGGTGTTCTGTATGTCTTCGAGTCTCTGTTATGATGCACCTGGAAGAATGGGTATCTCATGGCTACCGACGGTGTGGGCGCAACGGAGTACCTCCTGTGGCCCTGTGGATTTGGGCCTTGCGAAGGACCTTGTGGCACAGGCCGAGGACTCTGCGAGGGCGCCGCCCACATCTGCTGGCCTGGTCGTCCATTACTTGCCGATTGCGGCCCTGGAGTACCATACGGGCTCGGCCTTTGCATGTTGTTCGGATTCGAATAATTTCCAGCTCCAACAGAGGGGTAAAGGGGGGCACTCTGATGGTGTAGGTCGGCTGCGAATCTCTGCTGGACGAACTGGCCATGCTGCATCTGATAACCAGGGTCGGACCCGAAATGCAGCTGTTGGCCAATCGGAGAAGGGGCAGGCGAGGCCTTAGGGGTAAACTTCTGCAAAGTGAAAGATCCCGAGCCGTTGTAAGTCGGTTCGACGGGCTTGCGTGGCTTGTACACGTATGGCTTTTCTGTCTTGATACTTGGATGAGCAACCGTTCCAGGTATCGACATGGGCGATGGTTGCGGTTGAATGTTGGTAAGCCGTCGCTGTGCCGCAGTCGCGGAAGTGGGTTTCGGAGGTTTGGGGATGGTATCGAGATAATTGCTCTTGGGATTGTGGTGTTGCTTGGCCGGATCTTCAGAGTACTGCGCCTTAGCCTCCGTCGAGGTTTTGCCGAGATAATGCCACATCTGGTTATCTTTGGAGAAATCCACCTTGACTTGGTTCGGGTTAGAGCACTCATCACATGGGTGGAACTCTGCCCATGTGTGACCCTCCACGAAGAGGGCATCCTTCCTGGGCACTTCGTCCGCAGGCCGTTTGGCATTGAGCCGATCCTTGGCCTTCTGCGACGACGGCATGGGAATTGCCTTGGCTGAAGCCTTCGGTAGATGGTAATCGGCGGGATCAGGCAGGAGCAGCCACTTCCATTCAACTTCCAGACGGTCCCTGGTACCAGTTAGTAGACATCCACGTTGTGCGTTATTGGGAATTTTGTACCCATTGGGAATGATGTCCACGAGCAGCGTTTGCTCATCCGCGCGGCTCTCCACGACGACACCTGCGAAAATGTCGCCCTTGTAGTATTGCATTTGGCAAATCTCGCCCTTCTTGAGACCAGCAGCGGCCTTCCGAATGCGCTCATCATCCTCGAGCGAGTCGCCGTCGTGCTTCTTGTCTCTCTTGGTGCGGTGGAATCGACAACTAAACTCGAACGCCTGCTCCTTGTACTCGGTTCCATCCTCGCCAAAGAAGGGAACTTCGGCTTCTTCGACGAAAACGCCAGCGGCTGCCGCGCAAGTGGCGTGGTATGCTCTCGCACACTTCTTGTGAGAGCACTGGAAACAAGCTCCCTTCTTCGACCTGCAGTACAAACACTTGAGGTCGAGGCGTTCTTTGTTGATGTTGGCCACATTGGCGATGATCTCCTTGTCGTCGACTGTATCGATGTACGTCTCTGGGAGGTAAAGAGCACACATGCGGTGGGCCTTCCGGCCGTCGTCTGTCGCCAGGACCTCTGCGCCAGGTATATCGCTGGGGCACAGACAGCAGATCGGTTCTGCTCGGGTCTTGACCTTGAGACGAATCTTCTTGGCCTTTGTCCTTCCGTCCTTATCTCCTGCACGCTTCCGTTTCCGACTGGGCTTGATGGCAACAGTATTGCTGTTGGGTGGGGACGGAAGGCCGCTGGCATCTTCCATATCCTCATCATCGTCCTCGTCTTCGTCCTCCTCGTCGGTCTCTTCATACTCGGTCTCCTCGCCGCGAAGCTTGCGTTCAATGTCGTAGACGTCAACCCACACGCTGTCTTGCGCCTGTGCACATTCGCATCGCTTGGCAATCTTGCCCATGGGAAGCCAAGAATCAAGGGCGAAGTTGACCGCCTCGGCGCAGTTGTAGCCCAGGTTATATCCCGAGTGATAACCATAAGGATAGGTGACGACAAACTCTCCCGGGTAGGACACGCATTTGTTAACCGTTATGTTGTAGTGTTGCTTCAAATGCGAGGGCGAGATCAAAAATCCCTTGTGTCGGAGGAACTGGTCGCAAGCCTTTGCGTCGGTGGGCCAGATGTTCTTCATAGCGGCCTCGAATCGACGAGCATCAGCCTGGGAAATGCTGTACCACTGCTTCGGGGCACCGAAGTGGAGATAGTTGATGCTGTAAAGGTCAACGTCCTCCAAATGCCAGGCAAACGTAGCCTTCCACATGCCCAAATAGAGGTACGCCGTGTTGACCCCAGGAACCTTGGTTCCGAGGACATCCAAGAGGTTTGGTAGCTTGTTCAAGTTCCAGATCTCTGTTGATTCGTCAAACAGAGTGCCCATGAGATCGGCACCGTAAAGTGGGGCCGCATAGGTGAGGGTCTTCCAGTATATCCTCTCGAGCTCCTCGCAGCGTTCCGGGGTGTAGTCTGAGACGTCCATCTGGTAGTCGAAGTTCTTGAAGGCCTCCTCATCAATCATCGCAGAGCCTTCCCTCTTGCTGTATTTCCTGCGAGCCGAAACCGACTGGGTCTTTGGCTTTGTAGGTCTTGCACCACCCATACGCCCCATCCTGCCGACGGTGGGGGGCTGATCGTCGTCGACCTCCATCCCGGGATCCTCGACGGACTCGACGACTTCTTCCTTCTTGATTTCCACCGCGGCATCGGCGTTGGCATCGGGCTTCGGCGATACCGGTGTGATAGGTCGCTTCTCCTCTTCCTCATCATCCTGGACTTTGGCTTTGCCTCGAGTCGGTCGCCCTCGGCCACGCTTCTTAGAGGCGGACGGGGTGGACCCTGCTGCCGGACGAGATCTAGCAGCGGAGCGCGGCTTCGGCTTTTCGACGTTGGCTCGGCGCTCGCCTCGGCGCGCAGGAGGTTGGTGCTCGCTCTGGTCGCAAAGCTGTCGCCACTGCGGCAGGTTATACGATCTGCCGTGGACGATGTTGACCTGCCGGTAGGTTCCATTTGATCCCATGATGTCTTGCTTAATCGGTTCTCTGACTCTGACCTGTTTCACCAGGTTGTCAAGCTTCGGGAGGGACTCTTTCCATTCGGAGGGAGGAATGATCTTGACAATGCCGGATTTCATTCCGTATTGATCAATCTTGGTCATCTACAAGTACAGACACGCTGGTCAGTCAAAGCTAGGGCTACGATGGGAGAAAACATGGGATGGCGTACGAATAGCTTAAAATCCTTGAACTGGTGCATGGTCGGCTTGAAGACAGGGACAGTGCCAGACCAGTGGTCAGGTAGTACCTCGCCGATGTCTTCTTCTTCCGGTTCGACATCGGCTGGCGCATCACCCTGCTTGGGTTGAGGGTCGACGACATCGTCGTCGAGGTCGCTCAGCTCGGAATCGCTGGGTTCTGATTTGGGCGCATTGTTGCTGTCGGGCGGGGAGTGCAGGAAGGCAGGCTTCGCGGCACATTCAATTTGACCAAGGACAGGCTCCTCGCGGGCGACATCGAGCGTGGATTGCGCCGGTAAGGGTGCAGGCTCCGCGACTGGAGCGCTGGCAGCGTCGGTCGACATGGTAAAAGGGGACTACATGCGACCGTGCATGCGGCGACGAGAGACAACTCTTGGGGAGTGAAGAATTGTGTCGGGGTGTCGCTGAAGTCGGTGGACGAGTCGCCGAAAATGTGAGGTGCGAACGTCTTGTCGAGTGCGGAGAATAGATTCGTTCGTTTGGTTATCAGATCCTGCGGGGGGTTGGCCACTGTAGGGGAACGGAAAGCACTGCTTTTGGCTGGGTGACCTCGCTAGATGGGTCGATTTTTGGTGGATCTGGGCTGATGACCCAGGGCTGCCCGGGCTGGTAGGAAGGGCGAAAGGTACCTAACCAAAATGGAAGGAACAGTGCCTGGGGCGAAAAGGGAAAGAGAAAAAAAAGAAGAGAGAAATTAAAAGCCAATATAGTAACTTTGTTTCCACTGCACCGAGTACCTACCTCGATTGTGATTTCTTTCCACTCATAGGTTGAACGTGTCGAGGAAGAAGCTGCACATCATCGGGCAGATGCGGCTGCTGTTGCTGCTGTGGGGGGAGCGAGGTCGCACTTCCTCCTGCCTAGCAAGCCTTGACAGCAGCAGCCAGGAAGTTAGCCCGAGCGCTGTGGAGGGGCGCCCCTTCCCCCCTACCTAGAGTGGCTCTCCCTCTGCGCCTCTCGCTTCCCTCGATACCCGCTAAACCCGAGTTGGCATTTATCTCCATGCCTCAGGCGTCAAGGCACTTGCAGAATTCGGCGGCAGAGCAAATGACGTCGCCCGTTTGTCGTGCAGCTCCAGAATCTGGAAAACGACGGCGAAAAAACCGCCTGTCTGTTTGATTGCGATGTCATGCGCCTGCTTCAATTCCAGTCCTCGACGGGGTCAACAGAATGTGCCGGCAAGCGCAGGCCAATGCAACGAGGGCCTCGACGTCCGCCGGGATTGGTTCGTACAACATCGGCGGAAAAGTCTTCCCCCTGTAGCGTGTTGTGCGCCAATTAGCTGCGTTGCTTCTTCCCTGACAGGCGTCAAATCGAGGCATGTCCATGTGCTGATCGTGGGCGACGTGGATAGCGGCGCGGCCGCAGCGTCGGTGCTCGTGTGGTACCGGCACAGAATCCAGGGGTGTCGCGTTGGTTGAGAGACATCGCGCGGCGCCTCCCGATCGGCCTCATCAAAAGCTTCATCCAATGGACGCAAGCTTCGAGATCTGATAATCTGGCATATTGTGATCCCGAAGTCTCGGGACCACTCCCGCCCAGCCCTACGGAGAAGATCGCCCGCAGCGGATCATCCGATGGCCCAGCCCCTGGGTCCTTGGGTCGCAGCGGTCCTTGGGGGCCGGAGCTCGAGTCCTCGGCATCCGTGGGCTGTGATGATTCTGGCTTGCCCTTCCTTCGCAGAGGGAGAACCTGGATTTCCTCGTCCTCCAACTGCCGTCGGTAGCTGAGCTCCTCGCCGGGCACACAAAGGTATGCTGATGAGGGCCTGAGGATGCTGTTGGACCGGATCGTCACCTCCCCTTATCGGGCCGCACCCGCAAGGTGCCCATCACCAGCTCCGCACTTCCCGGCGTATCGTGCCGCGTGCGTGAGGGGGAAGCGACATGGCCCCATGGGCATCACTGCTGGGTGCGAAACCCCACACATGGTCGTCGCTCACCATGGATGGCGTCAACCTGGGGCCGTAGATCTCCATCTGGACGCGGATCAGCTCACCCGGCAGGGAGCATCCTCCGGGTAACTGCGGTAGGTCTCCCCCCGCGGCGGTGCTTTGCCCTCTCGCTGCCTTGGATGTCAGCTTCTGATGGTCATCATCACAGTGGTCTCAAGGCAAGAGGGATACCTGGTCTGAATAGCGACCGCTAGCCATCGCGTACCACTACTGTAGTTCCGATACAATCTCCTTAAGGGTTGCCAGGGTGCGGGCGGTGCTGATGCCGTAGTCTGCTCCTGCGCGGGTTCGCTGAGAGGAATCGAAATTCCTCCGGTCTGGTTGAGTTCGTCATCACCAGGCCGCCGTGATATCACATCTCAATCCACCAGGGCCAAAGTTGAGAGATGACGGCATGCTGAGAACATTCTCCACACGTAGTCAACCGATAGCGGTCCTCGTCGTCCGTTACTGCCTTGTCGGAGCACAGCATGCGGGAATCCTTTCGGAAGGGTGGATGATGGCAAGTGAGGGGACATGCAAAAGCACGCGCTAGAAGTGGCAGGCCAACGTGGCTGTCGTGGGTCTCACCTCTGCGTTTCTCTCTCAGGCACCTCAGGGCATCAACGTGCACGTCTCACAGCGAACCCCCAGGACCTACTGACACACGCACCCCCCCCGATGTAACCAACACAACTTCAGGTAGAATAAACGTCTTATTCAGAGCTCTCTGCTGGTATCTCTACCGAAACACACATTAACCACCGGATCCAAACAACATCCCAGAACGCCGTGAATAGAACCTTCCCGTGTCAAAACGGGGGTAAAATGTCGAGACCGCCCTAGTCAGATGCAAAGGCGCCAGAAGAATGTAGTAGGTCGTGCTTTCGTGAAAAAAAAGGGAAAAATATATCTATACGTCCACATCCTCACCGTGCTCCCTCCTTCTTTCCCGCTGAAGCAACCTTCTCGACGATCGAAATTTGTACTCATGCATTCAGGGAGAAGACAAGGTCCCGCGACGGTATCTTTCATGAGCGAGCTGCTGTATCCAGGCTGAGAGCATCAACTACGCGGTGCGCAGATGTCTGGATCCCATGCCGACCAACTCAAACATGATGGGGATCAGGCCGACGCCCAGCCATGCAATGCCTGTCACCAGCTGTTAGCAGCCGTCCACCCAAACCAAAATCCATCCATGGATCCCGGATGTTGCGGAACAGGGGGGTGCACCACTTACCTGTGTAAACCACTAGCTTTGTCACCACCTCGACGTCGTAACGCACTCGTGGCCGGATGAGGCGCATGAACATCTCCTTCTCACTGATCTCGTCCTGCTGGCCGACCGTCAGGTCCATCCCGCCCTTCTCCTCGCTGGGGCTGGCCAGCACGCTACCAGTGCCCATCATGCGCTCGAAATCGTTGAGCGTGTTGCCATGGTGGCCCTGAACGCCCGACGCGGCGCCCTTGCCCTCCCAGTCGCCGCTCTTCTCCCGCAGCTCGTGCATGCTGCCCTTGCTCTTCACGCTGCCATTGCTGCCGATACTCTCGCGACGCCTGCGTTCTCGGTACGCGAGCGTCTCGTACGCATCAGCAGCACTCTGGGGTCCGATTGAGACCGAGCGACCGCGCGTTGTGGGATGACGGATGGACTGGACCATACGCGGCAAGTCCTTAACCGAGGGAATGAGCGTATCCATCCTGGAGCCGGGGTCGATAACCTTGTACTTGGACGCCGGAGTGAAGAAGCGACGAGGAAGGTTCATATCGACCTTTTCCAGCAGACGGAAAATGTGCGGCAAACCCTTGAGCATCGTCGGCTTCATGACTTCCCGCCAGACAAAGATAACGAGCACGCCGAAGACGACGCGAGCGGCCACAATGTGCCACCCCAGAGCACTGAGGTCGATGGACTCGACGCTGTGAGCGTTCCCCCCGAACGAGTCTATGGACGTCCGGCCATACATCCAGGTTCCGAATTCCAGGCCGATCATTACGCCAGCGAAGGCTACACTGTCGTCGAAGCACGGGCAGTCGTCCGCAGGCTCCGGGTGAATCCTGACGAGGACGATGATGATCAGGGCCGCGACGGCAGGCGCCCACCAAGAGCTGCTGTGCATGTATGCATCCAGGGCCGGGCCGTAGTAGAACTCGACGAGGGAGATGGCAGCACCCAGGATAGATCCCACAATCACGTCGATGAACCCATGCATGCCACAGTACAGACGGCCAAACACGATGGAGACGGCGTAGAAGTAGGACAGACCCTCAAGTAGAGTCTTGGTCGACTCTGCAAGGGTGTTATCGGGACTGCGCAGCAACAATATGCCATACAACGCAACGGAGACTGCGTTGGCACTGTGGGTCGAAGGGAAACCATATTCCATAGCAGCTGAACCGGACATGGTAATGCGATGTAGCGGCGGGGACAGCGGACGCGGCAGCGAGAAGAGATCCTTGATGAAACCGGTGAAGAAGACGCCCTCGGCGAGAATATGGATAACACTAAAATGCGACAACTGGTTAGATATCGTGGTTTCCCTGCTGGCCATCGTGTAGTGTGCACTTACCCTTTGCCAAAAGAGGCGTAGCCGCACCAGAAGAGCATGGGCAGGCCGATCATGAAGAAAGTGTGTGTTCCGAGGTTCGCCGTGATCGCAAAGTAACTATCGAGCCACGGAGTGCGCATCGTCTCCTGCAAATATGCCAGGTAGGGGGTCTCCCAACGGATCAGAGGCAACATCCACTGTCGCAGTCGGTATCGCCATTCTGGCAACGCTCTCTTATCTGTAGACCGGCATGTCAGCTCAGGCCACCATTACTCGCGATCACGCTGGGAGAGGGGCGAAGCAATCCAGCCCTCGCGAGGCACAAGATTCCGGTCGCAAGAGCCTGGCCTCGACGGAGGGCGAAACCGCCAAGCGGACGTAGCGTACAGTGGTCGAGACTCCTCAGTCCCGCATCGGGCGCGTCGCTGGGACTCTTGACAGTGATGACGGGCGGGGCGGGCGGCTGGACTTGAGCGTGGCCATCGGGTCGTGAAGGATTCGCAACGGCGGGGTCTGGGTTCGGCGCCGATGCGGCGCCATTGACATGGCTGGTCATCAGGCGTTGTCGGAGGTCCCGATCGTGAGGCATACGGCCATCCGTCTGTAGTTTCGAGTCGAGGTTGTGGTGGTGGTTTGCTTTAGTTGCGGGAGTGTGGATCGCCGGCTCGGGGGATCGCTATGGTGTAAGGCGTCTTTTCGGCTAGGATGCGGAAGCAATTGCGCACTTCGACGGGAGTAACGGAGGGTCGCTTTCGTTCGGGAGGATAACGAGCGGTTTCCGTGGTAAGATTACCAGCGGCTGGCGGCGAGATCTGGGAGTGTCGAGGAGGAAGGGAAAGGAAATTTGCAGCTGCAGCAGTGGTGGGATTGCGATGTTGCCTGCGCACTCTTACAGACGCGGAACTGTAACTAGAACTGGAACCACAGGCGTGGTGGTGTGGGAGTGGGAGGTACGAATACCTAGCGTAGGTACCTTCTGTTCGTTGGGTGGCTGAAGGCCCACAGGATACAAGGATAGGTACCGTTAGTATGTACGTAGAGTGTAATGGGTACTCAACCAGGTAAAGTATCCAAGACGCCCCGCCCACTCAACCGAGGTCACGATCTGGCGACGTGCCTGATTTACCTTTCACTGTTCCAAAGGACGTCCCGCGCTAGCATGGACAACGTTGGATCGGTACCTGGCAGGCTGGCAGAGCACTTGGAATCGACAACAGCTGCGGGGCGAGTCTCAGCTCTTCAACGCCCAATGGCCTCTCGAACAAGACCAGATATTCGCGGTACATAGGTACTTTAGCCAAGGGTGCTCCAACTTCCAGGTCGATGTCGTGGACTTTTCATCTGCTGCCCAAGTTAGAGGGAGTAAGTACCTCGCACCAAGATACATAGTAACAGCCTCGCTCCTCAGCGACATAACTTCTTCAGTTATCAACTAACTACCGTGACATGTCCATGGACACACCTAAGGCAGGCTGCAGTATCGAGAAGAGTGGGGACACGTCTGTCTCACCATCTGAGAGCTTGATAATGAGGTCGAGGAGCAGGTCCGTACCTGAACATTGAGACACGCAAATAATGCCATTATAAGTTATCGCTCTCCTCCCACATGCCTTACATCAACGGGCCAACGGCCGACCCCAGCGGGAACCACCGCCCTCATGGGACGTCCGCCCGCCCACGTTCTGGTTCTGAAGCGCATTTTCTGCATTGAAGAGGCTTCGGCGTCCGAGAGCTTCGAGATCCCCGAAAGAGCAATTATTGTATTACAGCCCCCCCCCAACCTTTGCGTAACACGACACTCTGACCTCACCTCCTCGCTCAACCTCTATTACCCGTCTCTCCCGTTTCTTGCTCTATCTACCTCGACTTGTGCTGTAAGTTGTGACACACCCACTGCCGTCTGCTAATTATTATGGTAGAACGGCAAAAGCCTCGGAATCCAATATCCCTTGCTGGGTAACTTCTAGCTTCCCACCCCACACACCACTCTCCGAAAATTAGACTTGTACCCCTCTCCACCCCCAGTAGAGTCTGTCACACGCAAAAAGAGCCCAAAGCTCTTCCCCGTTAGAAAAGAAAGAAGAAAGGGAAAAAGAAGACGATGCTCCCATCCATGCCAATTGCGTAAAACCGTAACCACGCTCTATCCCATCCTTCTCCCGAGTCAGTTTGAGAACGGCAATCGTATTTCCTCGGACGACGACCGTCCCCAGGCGAGCAAACAAGGAGCACCACACAACGCAACGTCGAAGAAAACGATGTCCGGCGCCCTTCTCCCCCTCCGCGCCCGCCACTGCCTCGTCACCGGCGCGTACGGCGGCATCGGCGCCGCCATCGCCGCCCGCTTCGCTGCCGAGGGCGCCCTGGTCACCCTCCTCGGCCGCAAGGAGGACAAGCTGCGCGAGCTGTGCGCCCAGCTGCCTCCCTTCCGGGACACCCGCCTCGCCCCTCTGACCGCCGCATCCGCCGCCAACATCCGGTCGCCCCCGGACGAGAAGCCGCCAGTGCATTCCTACGCCGTCATGGACGTGTCCGCCGACGGGCGAGACGAAGCAGTTCTAGACGATATCTGGGTTCGTCCTTCCCATCGCCCCCCCTTCTGCCGCTTCTACCGCTTCTACCGCTTCTACGAGTGTGACTACATCTCGGCCCGGGTGTTGTACATTTCCATTAACAGGGAGCCGGCTATTCGCAATAGAAACGAACGGGCCAGATAGACGTGCTGGTCAACGCCGCGGGTATTGCGCAATTCCAGCTCTTGCAGAACACCACCCCGGCCGCCGCCAGGGAGCTCGTTGACACCAACCTCATGGGCACCATCTTCATGTCACGGTACATGGCCCAGCGCATGAAGCGCAGACGCGCAGACAGGGATGGTAAGTCATGGCATACTCGCCACAACCACCGCACTAGCACGCACGCACAGGCAAAACGGCTGTGGTTACTTCAGTCCTCCTCTCTGACTGTGCTTCTCCTTAGCTTGCATTATCAACGTTGCGAGCTTGCTCGCCGAAAAGGGCAGCCCTGGCACGAGCGTGTATGCAGCCTCAAAGGCCGGTATCATTGGTAAGTTCTGTCTTTTGGTTCGTTTCTCGTTTAGAGAAGAACCTCTCCTAGAGATGTATCTACCTCTTTTTTGCCCAATCTCGCCCAGTAAAATTTAACACGCGTGTCTACCACCAAGGCCTCACCCACGCTCTCTCTGTTGAGCTGGGTCCACTGCGGATCAGAACCAACGCCATCGTCCCCGGTTACATAGAGACTAACATGCTTGCCTGTAAGAGATCCCCCACTCCGTTTGCGCTTCGCGCGTCTGTGGGATGTGCTCGGCAGTCGACTGAAGAACATAGCTAATATACAGATCCACAGCAATGTCGAGAGAACCCCTCGAAAAGCGCATTCCACTTGGGCGTCTGGGTCGGCCCGATGAGGTGGCCGACGCTGCCGTATTCCTGGCCCAGAACACTTATGCAAACAACTGCATCCTCAACCTGGATGGCGGGCTGAGTGCTGTCTGAGTTGGAGCTCCTCATCTTCCAAGGGAGCCCCCTGCTTTCTGAGCAAAAGGACCATCTCCCCTCAGTCATCGTCGATGACGATCGCCCCGCCTGTAGAGTCATCCACAATTACCACGTCGTCGCTGCTGCTAGTTGTCATGACCTTGGCTTTCTTAACTTCGATCAGGTCGTCGCCGTCATCGGTTCGGGGGCGCTTAAGTGTTGCTGATTCGGAAGCTTCCAGTGAATGCTTGCCATTCTGCTCGCTTGCGGTCTTCTCTGCAGGCACCGCGGCGGGCGCCTCCTTCTTGGGCTTGCGAGGGATCTCCGGTTTTTCGTCAGCGACGAGGCCCTGGACAGGCTTGTTGTCCTCGGTAGGCTCCTTCCTGCTGGGTGTAAGCATGGTTCGTTCGTAACACATGGGGTTGGGGTTGATGTGCGTACAATTCCTGTATGCCGATGACGACGTTGACGAAGGGCTCATCTTCGTCTTCATCGATCACAGTGAGGAAGGAGTCCTCCTTGATGCCCAATTCGCTGAGCTTCTTGGGCAGGTTTTCCACTTCCTCGGGGTCGTAAAGCGGGCCGGCATCGTTGTTTACGGCGAATTCTTTCTCGCCATAGCCGAGCTCCAGGCGCAGGAAATCTTCGACGAGATCCTTGAGCGTAGCTCTTGATAGGTCGACAGACACGGTCGTCTGATATACGCTGCAGACTGGGCAGTCCGGATTTGGAGCCAGATACCTGCTCGAGCCAAGCAAACGGGCAGGGTTGTGAGGAGAGATGAACACCTGCATAAACACGAATTAGACCACAATCCTGACAATCCCAAAATTCCTAAACGTTCGGATAATCAAAGAAAGGGCTGACACGATCCGAACTTACCTCCTTGGTCTGAGTGAACTCGCCCTTCAACACCTTGAGTGACTGCAAAACACAGAGGCCTGCAACGATAGCATTAGTCGTCGCAATGGCGGGAATAATGTTTCCGGCCATTTGCTTTATGTCGAAACGAGACTTGCGCTCAATGCCGAATATGGATGAGCGGATGTTTGCGCTTGCGGCGACAAAGTCCAGCGTATCCTCATCATCCTTGTCGAATGTGATCAAGGGCTCGGTCTCTGTCTTCTTCAATTGCTGCATGCGCTTGCTAAGCCGATCCAGGCTGTCGACAAACACAGCAAAGCTCTCCTCGAGCGTCCACACCTTCTGGCCCGCCTTGAGAATCGTATCCTTCGAAGCAAGTGCCCCGGCTGACTGCTCCGAAATCTTCTTGTAGTCGAGCGGTTCCGGCTTCCTCCTGGACTTCCACATGTCCTCCATCGAGGCCAGGCGAGTGATATCACTGTTGAAGACCTTGTCGAAGAGCAACTGGGGAAAGGCCTCGGTACCCAATGCATCCCGGATGGCTCGCAGGGCCGCGGCTTCCTTCTTCAGCTCCTGGATCTCATTGGCGTTGTCGGCATCGCTCGACTGGTCAAATGCTGACTCGTCTTCACTGGCTCCGAAGATCTCGCTGAGAAGGTAGCTTTTACCCCACACGATACAGTGGATTGGCTGGCTCGGTGTGCTTCGGATCGTGCAGACAGGGAAAGACTTGGGCGTTTCCTTCGGCGTGCAGTCGTAGCATGCCGTAACCCCCTTTTTGATGACCTGCACGTTTCCATTGAAACCAGTCGTTCCGCTCTCGATGAGAGGGACGTCTGCCGCCAGGCACATCCTGTTGACGTGTCGTCTCGCCTCGAGATTATCCAGCGCATTGAAAACGATGTTGAAGTCCTTGAACCACCGAACGTTGAACTGAGAGTCCTTAATGTTCGCGTGGTGCGCAACAATTTTGACCTTGGGATTGAAGACCTGCGCGGCATCTTTGGCAACCTAGGTAGGTGGTGTCAGCATCAGCATGCTACGCACGCGTGTGAAAGTCGACCTACCAAAGCCTTGGATTTCTTAATATGCTCGTGTCGGAATAGGAATTGGCGATTGAGGTTACTCAGATCGATAGTGTCGAGGTCAACGACGTGGATCTCGCCGTATCCCGTGAGGACGAGGTTCTTGAGGAGCTCGCAGCCAATGCCCCCGGCACCAACCATCAAAACCTTGGCCTACCGCGTTCAGATTAGCGATTGACGATATCGATGTGGCCGAGAACGAGGACGAGGACGACGACGCAAGGGGGGGCAACGGTCAGGAACAACGCCGCGGGACAACAATGGAAGTGCAGCGAGAGGAAGGCGGGTGGTCTGATGCGCCAGGGTCGCAATGTACCTTCTTAACGTTGGCGTTCTGCGAGGCGCCGAGCGACTGCTGGTAGTATCGGTCACGCGTCTGGACAGGAGACGGCCGCTGTTGTGTCGTCTGCGCGGGAACGGGAGCGGCGGGAGTCTGGGTTTGCGATTTCGCGGGTTCCTGTGGCGGGGGTGCCGGCGCCGGCGCAGTCACGGGGGGCGCGGTCGGTTCCGCGTTGGTGGCCGCAGCCGCGGCAGCTGCGTCTGCGTTGGTGGAATCCATCGGGTCGTCGCGATGCGGTTGACGTGTCGGAGACTTCGAGGCCTCAATGAAAGCTGGGAAATGCTCACAAGTGAGGTTGGAGATGTGGCGGGCGCAAAGGGGAGGAATTCGCGCTCGGGTGAGATGGGAGTGGCAGGTTTCAGCACGCGAGCGAGGCTGCGTAGAGGAAGGTTGAGGTTTTCCTTGGAGGCCAGCGGGAGGAACGATCGCCCAGGACTAAGGTCCCAGCCAATACCGGCAGCCGGTGACGAGATCGTGCAGGGATTCGAGCTATAAGTTCCTGGGGGGCTACCGCAATCGCTTTCTGATTGGCGTGGATCGCCGATATAAGCGGGTCCGCTTCACTTGCCGGGCGCGGCACCCTCGCTGAAAGACGCAGCCTGTGGTGTGGGCTCAGCGGGCTGCTCCAGGCTATTACGGCAAGGCATCCGCTGGCCCCTATGGAAGTGGTGGTTCTCCAGGTACCTGCCTGCCCTGTCGCGCGGCACCCTTGCAGCGTTTGCTGCTCCGTTGGGTCTCTCCACCGGTTCCTGGCTGGTACCTGACTAGGTAGGATTGAGGTGAGGCATCCGTTGTGAGGAGAGAAACCGTGGAGCAGGTACAGGCAAAGTAACTAAGCATGCTGTAGGGCACCCTCTTCCCACGAGTGACCCTTTCACACACCTATTACCTAGCACCAAGGTAGGTAGATACCTATCCCTAGGTCGACTGATTACTATCAGTCACCTAATCTAGGAACCTTGCTCTCTTCCCAGGGACCTTGCGGCCGGCGGTGAGAGTTGGACGGATGATGAGAATTGTAATTCTAAGAGTAATAGGCCCATTCAAGGTCCTCCTAGCATGATCGCCGCCTGCAATCGAATTGCAGAGATCCAACAAAAAACAAACGGGTCAGTGCAGCAGAATGGGGCCCTTTGCCGCCTAGTCCAAACTTCAAACCTGCGTCGTCCCCTCCGTGAAAGAATTGCCAGGCCGTCGCCCAGAACCATCCACGCACAGCTTCCACGGCCGTATTCGTGCGGCTCCGAGACCCTCCTGCAGAGAAACCCCGGCCCCATTGCAACCATGTCCGACGACGAGGCCGACCCCGAGCTCCTGGCCCTCCTCCGCCAGCACTTCCAGGGCAAGCTCAGGGTCGACGATGAGCCCGAGACGGGCGTCCTCGACGGCGCCGAGTTCGTCTACGACAACTCCATCGACGTCGCCATCGACATGAGGGCCACCAAGCGGGCCGCCGCCACCATCTACTCCCAGATGGAGCAGAAGCAGTACTCGACCTCCACGTGGGCCGAGCACGAGCTGCACCCCAAGACCAAGGACGACTCCACCGCGGCCTTCATCTTCACCATGGACCTGCTCAACTTCTGCTTCTGGTCCGAGAAGCCAGAGGACGAGAGGTTCGCCGTCGAGTACCGCGGCAAGACCTGGACCGGCTACTGGAGCATGGTCGCCTCGCTGCAGCGCGCTCTGGACGAGGACATCCCCATCACCAGCTCCGACTTCTGGCAGAGTGAGGACGAGTGCAACATGGACCTCATGAGGCACGTCTTCCGCTCGAAGACGGAGGAGGAGATGCCCCTGCTCGAGGAGCGGCTCGCCTGTCTGCGCGAGGCCGGCACCGTGCTGTACGAGAAGTATGGCTGCAGCGTGACGAAGCTCATCGAGGCCGCCAACGGGTCTGCCGCGGGGCTCGTCAACCTGCTCGCGCGGGACTTTGACTGCTTCCGCGACGAGCACGTCTTCGAGGGCCGCCGGAAGCCTGTGCGGTTCCTCAAGAGAGCCCAGATCCTGGTGGCGGATATCTGGGCCTGCTTTGGCGGCGAGGGTATCGGGGCGTTCCGAGACATCGACAAGATCACGATGTTCGCCGACTACCGCGTGCCGCAGATTCTCAACACCATGGGTTGCTTGTATTACGCCCCCTCCCTGGCCACGTCCATCAACTCCAAAAAGGTTCTCGAGAGCGGGTCGAGGTGGGAGTTGCAGATGAGAGGTGAGCTAACATGTGAACCCTCCCATGACACTGACAAACTGACCCTGGAGCAGCATGCAGCATCTGGTGTGTCGAGCTCATCAAGCGGGAGATACAAAAGTCGCACCCTGGGACGAGTGTTAATGCTATTCTGATTGATTTTTTCTTGTATGATACCATGAAGGAGCTGGAGGCAGCCGGAACCGAGACGGTGCAGCACCACCGGACGAGGAGCATCTGGTATTGAACTACTTGCCGTCACATAGTGTATGGGATAAAGGGTATAATAATTTCAGGCTCTAAGCAAATCGTCTGCGAATATGTACCTCAAAGTCTTGTTTCGCATGCCTCATGTATTCGTACATCGGGAAGTTTCCCCCGGAAAGCCAACGTTCTTAACTCCAAACGCCCCTTTAATATCGCAATGCCCACTGGTCGGGCTGCCGCCTCAGTTGATCGCACAGTCACTCATGTCGTGGTCGCTCAAGCTGATCCAACGGCCGTGGAGTTCATGAGCTCGTCCATGTGGGCCCGCTCGATATTTGCAGTACCCTTCTTCTCTTCCTTGAGTAGTACCGCGAGCACTTCAATCGGGGGTTGGAGGCCAAGCCTCTCGGCCCGCTCCCAGCGCTTCATGCGTTGAATGCCAATACAGGGCTGTAAGTTGTCAGCAGCTTGCTCCACCACACGCCACAAGTACCGCCAACTTACACCATACTGCGAGCTGACGTCAAAGTATCGCAGAACCTTCTCCGCCAGACTCGCATCCTGCTGATGAACCCGCGGGGCGATGCGCTCGGCCTCGATCGACTTCCAGTACTTGTTAATCTGCGTGTCGCTAATCTTCTCCGCCCGGATGGCAGTCTCCGACTTCACGGGGACCTTCTCTTCCACTTCCTCCTCCTTGGCCTCGCTTTCATCGAGTTGGATCTCGTCGACCTGCTGCTCATCTTCCCTCTTCTTGGTGACGTCCGCCCGCTCGACCGCTGAGGCGAGGGCCGCCTTCTTTTGGTCCTTCGGCACAGGCTTCGAGACCTTGTGGGAGAAACTGATGGTCGACTGGCCCCGGCCCGGACCGGCTCGAGCTCGGGCGCCGCCTGTTGATCTCCGAGTGGTGGGCATGGTAGATGCTTCGATGTGAATGACGACTGGGGTGCCAAGTAACGCTCGAAAGGCGGATGGACAGACGCAGGGCCCGAATGAATTGCGATCGAAAAATCCCTTCGTATCTTTTGCAGTGAAGGATGACGATAGATTCTGTCGGGTGATAACGCTTCAGATATCCGTAAAACGCAGTGGTCGCAAGTCTGTATTACTTGATGTAGAAGTGAAGTGCATGACGAAACGGGCACGGAAAGAGACAGGGGCCTAAATTTGGCGGGGCAACGCGAGACTGGTGCGGATGCACGTGCTCAGACAGTGCCTTAGTAGACAACGCACTGTTATCGCACAGTCGTCATGTCTTTATTTTACCTCCTGTCCTGTGATCTAGCGCTGCAGCCACACATCATACCAGGGTATTGTGAATTAACAAGTCCATTCTATGCGCCGGTGGCCTCTCTGTAGAATGAGATACTCCTGTTGGCACCTGCCGTGCAGAAAGACTCGTTCCGTCCGGTCTTCGGGAGCCATTTGACTGACCACAGTGCCTTGTCGGTCTCGCTATGCGTGGCCACGCAGGCGTAACGCTCCACCGACCATACCTTGACCTTGCCGTCCATCGCTCCGCTCAGGAGATACTCGCCTGTGTCGTTCCAATCGACGGAGGTGATCCATGAGGAGTGGCCCGTCATGTTACCGACGTGCTCGCCGTGCTTGATATCGTAGATGCCAATGATTGACGAGTCGCCGGCAGCTGCCAGTCTCGTGTTTCCAGGGGAGAAAGCAACAGCCCGGACAGGTTTGGCGAGACCTAGACATCAGTCAGACGTGGAACAGCGTGGACCAGGCGCCTGGGGTCTTACCAGGTAGCGAGAACGCAAGGCGTCCAGTATCGTTGTTGAAGACGTAGATGGAACCATTCTGGTGGCCGCTCGCGGTGTAGCGTCCATCTCTGCTAAGATCGACGGACATGCCGAAGCTGCCCGAGCCAGGGCTTCCCGTCTCGTACTCCCGGATCTTGGGCGTTCCCTCTTCGCCAATGTCCCAAACGTTTATCCGGCCGTCGTATGTAGTTCCAGCGAGGAACTTGCCATCCTCACTCAGGGCGATCGCCCACACCTCGCCAGCCTTGGAGTTCTTATCGCTGACCTCCGAGTGCAGCTTCCACTCGCTAGTGTCCTTGTCGACGACCCAAACCTTCAGCTCGCCGGCAAAACCAGCGCTCGCAGCGACACGCCCATCACGAGACGTGCAGATGTGGTGACAGCCAAGCTTGTGCGCGCCACTGATGGACTGAGAGATGGGGATCGCGGGGTCGGCGGTGTTGTGAACGTGGAGGGTCGAAGAGCCACTCGCGGAGAGCACGGCTCTCGGTGTCGCGGCGAGGCCGAAGATGTCGGTTATGTGGGCTGGCAGGTCGTCAGCAAGGCGCTGCTCTGAGGAAGAGCTGGAAGCTATGGAGCTCCCAAGGGACGGATGACGCTACCATTGTCCACCGTGTGTGTGGTCAAGTATTGTTTGGACTGGCCAGATCAGCTTCCTACATATTCATTGGCATGTTCTTGGAAGACGTACCATGGCTGCCAGTCCATGTGAAGCTTTTGCCGCTGTGGATGGTGCGCGGTTGCGGATGGGAAAGTTGCGACCACGCTTTGAGCGGGAAGGTGGGGGCTGACATCACACACTTGAATTGAGACCCATGCAGTGGTGAGCTGGGGGGAGGGGCAACTGAGGGGCGGCGCCGGAGCTCAAATTGACAGCAACACTTTAGGCCGGCATATTATCTATTATTCTCTGGAGCAATCGTCGTCGCCTTATTTTGTCTGTTTTCATTATCTTCATCCTGGTATTAATTTAATCTATTCCAGTCAAAACAAAAGCATTCTACGCGCAGCTACACTTTGGCTAGAAGATTGTTTCTATAAACATCATTCTTCTATAATCCTCTCCAGTGTCGATCGTTACTTAACGACTTTTCTCACTGACTGGGTTATTTCAGTTGAATGGGCCTCACGTAAGCAAAAAGGGGTCTATCATGTTCATTTACTCCAGAGATTACTCCCCTCGTTCCTTTTTCTTTTTGGCCTGTCTCTCATTTCCATGCCTCACACCGCCCTCAACTCGCTTACCTTGGCTGTCTTCTCTCTTGTGGAAACGTCTCTTTAAACATCTGGATCATCTCTGCCGTTTGCATTTTGTACCGACGAAACTCGAAGCCCGTGTTCTCGGATTCACAGTAGTTCGTTTGACCATCTCAAACAGGAACGAGAACTATCGCAGACGAAGGCAACAAGGATAAGATACCGGTGTTGCCGGAAGGAGATTGGGAAGGGTATTCGGATCCGATGAGCCGGAGTTGTCGCTTAGAGACCCAAGGTACTGGGTCGGGCCTTGAAGTCCAAGAGGACCTGAACGGTCCCCCTTTCCGGTAACGATCTGGACAGAATTTGTATCGGAGTCAAGCCTTCAGCGGTCCTACCCATAGGGTCAGCGCCTCCTTCCAAGAGCTGCCGAACCACCTGAGGCTGGTTCTTCCTCATCTCGGCGCACGCGTAGGCCAGAGCGGTGCGTCCACCAAGCCCCTGGCGAAAGCCAATGCGAAACCCGAGGGGGAAGTGACCGCAGAGTTCCAACGGGCAGCGGGCATTCGGATCCTCTCCCTCCTCGATGAGTAACCTCACCGCCTCGGGATTAGACGAACGAGTCGCCTTGATCAAAGGAGGAATTGCGTTGGAGTAAATTTCATCGAGGCCAGAACGAACGATTGGCAGACCATGCTCCCGCAGGAAGCGGAATACCTTGCTGATCTCTGGCCCGCCGTATGGCAAATGGCTGTCATCCCAAGCGTAGTAACGTACGCCCGGGTCGATCTCCCCATGTTGGTTGAGGCTGTCATAGCTTGGAATGCAGGAACAGTCTTTGAGAGGCTCATGAGTCGAGAGCAGCAAGCTCGCTTTCGTTTCACACCCATAGAGAGGGATGCTCACTGGCGCCTTCCAGCAGAGGTCCGGGATTCTGCACCGCGACATGTGCGCGAGAATGGGCATAAGTAGCGAGCCGGTGCCCATATCGAAACTTGCGCCGTTATCAAGGAGGAATTTGACGGCCAGTGACCCCACCGTCTGCGTGAAAACGGCAAGGCCGAGGGGATTCCTGTGCTGCTAGGGCAAGGAGGAGAGGTGAGTGTTCGAAGAAAAGCAGGCGATGTAGCCAAACTGCTGGCTGACATCCGCCCCGTGGTTCACGAGGCTCTTGAGGAATTGGACGCGTTCTCTGTCACTCTTCACAAAAGAGCCACTGAAATTGCTGTGGGTGAAGTAGTCCAACGTCCCTTGCAAAGGTGTGATCCCACACCCACCAGGACAAGAGTCAGCCCTTAAAGGGTCATTTAGCCGATGGCATGTGAGGCAAGAATCGTATTCTGAGATCGAGGGCGTTACCTTGTTCGGGTCTGCTCCCTTGGACAGCAGCCAGTCGACGGCTTCAAGCTAACCTCCGCGGATGGCCGTCAAAAGTGGGGTGTCGGCGCTGCGCACAGGTTTCTGCTCATGAAAAAGAGTGCAATAGTGCGAAACGTGTGGAAGCTGGGTATCTGGGCTTGGGAGAAAGCATCTGCAGTAGCTGCTGTCGTGGTAGTCTGCGAGGTTGTCAGCGTAGACGTGGTCAATGGGGGCGCCAGCAGCGACGGCGTCCGCCATCGTCTGCAGTACGCCATGGAAGCTGCCTCAGCGTAGAGCGTGCCAGTCGTTGTACTTGCCCTGGGCATAGAGCACGGGCTTGATGATCTCGTAGAAGCCCTTGCATGTGATGGTTAGGTTCTTGAGGTCGCAGATTGTATCTTGTCCTTGCGTTCTCGGACTCTTACCCTTGGCCTCGGAGTTGACACTGCCTGCCGAATCAAGGCTACTGCCAGAGATGCTCTGGGTCTGGGCTTCGTTGGAGGAACTAGCCTCGTGTACTTCGACGTAGGTCTCCTGTGCGTCAGCGGTTAAGTAGGAGGCAATAAGTTGAATGAGCTCAACCGGGAGGTCTCCCAGGCCTGCTTGGAAAGAAGTGGAGAGAAGCTGCGGGCTTGCCATTGCCAATACTGTAGATTTAAGCAAAGGCAACCGCCGTATGAACTGAATGTTGAAATGGGTGAGATTTGCGTTTGTCTTGTCTGTTTTGTTGTCTTGAAAAACTGCTGGTTCGAGTCTATGAGTTAGCTGTATGGTCATGGAACCGAGCTATATATGCGCACGAGTCCTACCCTCGACACAAACGCCTTGTTACCCATACCTATGTCTCATTACTCGTCACAAAAAGGTTGTTCTTGGATCACCTCGAAGCACAATACCTAGTACGGTAAGAAAGAACTTATAAACAGCATTGTAAGAACTTGGCCATTGTCAACGCTATACCATGGAATCGAACCAAGAATACCGTGGATAGCCACAAAGAACAACCACGTCGTCTATCAAAACAATGTCAATTGTCTCCCCGAGAACACGGAAATGCGGAGACGCCATAACCTCCACTGGAAGGAGCGGTCCGCTAGATGACCATGAGCGTTGCGGGACAGACGGTCCACAACAAGACAGATGGGTCTGCATCGATTGTCGAAATCCCCAATAGGGTCGACATGCGTAAAGACCAAGACGGGGGATATAACGGAAGCGAGAAGCTTCGGAGGCAATGAGTTGTCCCGAACGCCGGAGTAGGCCAACCAATCGTACAAATGAATCTACACGTCCTATGTTACATGGTTCATCGAAGACCCTTCTTCGTAGCCGCACGCGCCGCACGCTTTTTCTCGTTCTGTTCTGCCGCAGTCTTGGATCCTCCCCAAATGCTGGACCTGATGCCTATCGAGGTTCGTCAGCACGGATCTGGGAGGCGAGGTGGGGTGGGGAATCTTACTGCTGAGGCAGTTCGCGCACACGACGTGCTGTCGCTTGGGCTGGCCACAGGCAGGGCAGTTGCATAACTTAATATCCTTCAGCGCCTTACCGGCCATCTGCCTATGTCTCTTCTTCGAGTGCGACGTCTTCTTCTTCGGCACCGCCCGCAGGATGGACTCCCAGATGCCACCGAGCCACGCGGGAATGTTGAGGTTGATCGCAGGAAGGGCAGTAGAGACGGCGGGGAGAAGTAGCTGGCGCGAGTATAGCGAGAATATCCTCGCGGAGTTGAAGAGAGCTGGCGCGGAGATCTGGGGCATGCGGCGCAGGGGCTGCGCGGCCATCGCGGCGGCGGAGGCGGACATTTTGCGATCGGTGGCTCGACGTCGTTTTGCGGCGAGGACCTAGTTTCGGGCTCGGCCAGATACAGCTCGGTGGGCTGTGCGTAGTCGAGACCGGATTTTTCGGTTTCGATCGAGGAGCGCAGTTCGTACTTCGCTATCGTCCGTGTCGTGGCAGCTGCGCTCCAAGGCCTTTCTGTCCCTCTATCACATCACAATCTGACGAGGCTGAAGTGTGGCAGTCGTGATTCCCTTCGGACCCGGAAAAAAAAGACTTGCTGCCGGGGGGAGCTCCCGGCGGGGCCTGTCAATTGATATCTCTCAACCAATTACATCTCATTGAGCGCACAGACGGTCTCCAACCAATCACCACGCGTTGAGGACCCCTTTCCCCCTTTCTCTCCCCACCCCCCTACAAGCTCCCTGCAGGGAAATTAGGTACACTGTATTGTTTGCTGGAGGTGGAAGGAACAACCTATCAGCAGCACCCAACGGCCAGTGCCTGACAGCGCGATACGGGGGAAGGCCACTGGCCAGACGCCAGACGGCAGGCCAAGAAGGGCGCCAGCACAGAAATTCCCCTTCACCGGCTCCTGCACACTGAATGCTTGTCCTTAGAAACAATCCGTCCTCAACCTCGTGATCAACCTCTCCTTCTTTCCCTGCCCACCGCTTGTCCGACGTCCGACCCTGCGACTAGGCTCCATCGAGACCGAATACCTTTCTTGGAATACAGAATCGTATCTCAACTTCACTCCTTACTCACCTTCTCGTGCCAATCTCGCTCGAGCGGAAAAGCAGTCACAATGGCGCAGCCTACCACCATCTACCCCCAGTCCCACGTCGGTTTCGACAGCATCACCTCTCAGATCGAGAAGAAGCTGTTGAAGCGTGGCTTCCAGTTCAATGTCATCTGCGTTGGTGAGTCTCCCCGTGCCATTGCCATTGTCATTGCTCTCGCCCCCAAACCTCCAGCCCCTGGAGGTCGCTGGTGGGTGCTGGCGACATCGCGTCGGCAGTCGACTGACGGGTCTCCGTGTTTCCACTCTACAGGTCAGACGGGTTTGGGCAAGTCCACCCTCATCAACACCATCTTCGCCTCGCACCTGATCGACTCCAAGGGCCGCATGATGCCCGATGAGCCCGTTCGATCCACCACCGAGATCCAGGCCGTGTCCCACATGATCGAGGAGAACGGCGTCCGCCTGCGCCTCAATATTGTCGACACCCCCGGATACGGCGACCTGGTTAACAACGACCGCTGCTGGGACCCCATCGTGAAGTACATTAAGGACCAACACTCGGCGTATTTGCGTAAGGAGCTCACTGCTCAACGCGAGCGCTACATCCAAGATACCCGCATCCACTGCTGCCTCTTCTTCATCCAGCCCTCGGGTCACTCGCTCAAGCCCATCGACATTGTCGTCCTGAAGAAGCTCTCTGATGTTGTCAACGTCGTTCCCGTCATTGCCAAGTCGGACACCCTCACCCTCGAGGAGCGTCTTGAGTTCAAGGAGCGTATTAAGGAGGAATTTGCTTTCCACAACCTCAAGATGTACCCCTACGACAACGAGGAGTTCGACGAGGAGGAGCGCGTCCTGAACACGCAGATCAAGGTAGGCAGCTCGGCTGGCCGTTCAAGCTGCAGTCGCTAATCAGTTTGTAGGATCTTGTTCCCTTCGCCGTTGTTGGCTCCGAGAAGTCCATCATCGTCAACGGCAAGCAGGTCCGCGGTCGCCAGAACCGCTGGGGTGTCATCAACGTCGAGGATGAGAACCACTGCGAGTTCACCTACCTGAGGAACTTCCTGCTGCGCACTCATCTTCAGGATCTTATCGAGACCACATCTCAGATCCACTACGAGACGTTCCGTGCCAAGCAGCTCCTGGCCTTGAAGGAGAGCAGCGCACACGGTGGCGGTAGCAGACCCATCAGCCCTGCTGCGGACCGTGAAATCAGCCGGAGCTCGCAACGAATGACCATGAACGGATACTAGTTGACGAACATCCCCACCCGCGCACTCGAGGAGCCAGACGGCAATGATATTCTTGGGCGGCCGGATTTTCTGATGACTTTTTCTCGATCTCATGGTGTTATGCGCAGATAAAAAGGCTTGGTACGGCCTCGACAGCAAATGGAGGCTGCATAGACCGACAATTCCAAGGGGGGGTGGCTATTGCTGGCCCCCGTGGAAGACAGGAGACGGGAGTTGCATGGGAGGCTTGGAGAATTCCGGCATAGCGCGCGGATATACCTACCTACCCCTTTCTAGTCCTGTGGTCGTTGTTGAACACTTGTTCGCTGGCGAAATCGTCCATTATTCCCCCATCTTACAGCTGGACGTTTTCTTCTGTTTTCTTAGTTCACTTTCACCCTAGCACTTTAGGCTTGGCTTCACAGCCTACACTTTAATGGCCGCGAATCCGCTAAGGATGTTTATTCAGTAGTTAATGAATACCCCGTGGTATGAAGCCTGCGTATGTGGCTCGCTCCCGTGCCGCTTGCTCTCAGTGTCTATGTCTCTAATGCCTCATATGTCGTTCAAATGCTTCCAAAAATCGGTCTGTCTCTACGCGGAGGGGGCGTAGACGAACTCCTCCAGGGCCCCGTAGGCCTTCTCGAGGTCGTCGTTGACGATGATCTTGTCGTGGACGCCGGGCGTCTTTGAGTACTCCAGCTCGACCTTGGCCTGGTTCAGGCGCTTCTGGATGCTCTCCTCCTTCTCGGTGCCGCGGCCGCGAAGGCGCTTCTCGAGCTCCTCTTCCGAGGGGGGCGCGATGAAGACGTAGCGGGCGGGGATGCCCGAGTTCTTGATCTGCTTGACTCCCTAGTTGGAAGTCAGCAACCAGAGACGAAAATTGCATCAATCATACGGCTCGTAACTCCCCGTGGGTGGGAGCCACCAAGAAGGGAAGAGAGAGAGGAAGATATTGAGACAGAGGGAGAGAAGGGAAAAAAGGGGAGGACGGGTCACGGGGGGAAAGGCACATACCTCCATCTCGATGTCGAGCACGACGACGCGGCCCTTGGCGGACTGCTCCTCGATGGTGGCCTTGGACGTGCCGTAGGCGTTGCTGCCGAATGTGGCGTGCTCGACGAAGCCGTCGGCGCGGACGAGGTCGTCGAAGGCCTCGCGGGTGACGAAGTGGTAGTCGACGCCGTCGGCCTCGCCGGGGCGGGGGCCGCGGGTGGTGTGGCTGACGGAGAGCGCGAAGGTGTCCGGGTGGCGGTCGAAGAGAAGCTTGTACAGCGTGCCCTTGCCGACACCCGAGGGGCCGGAGATGATGATGGGGCGCCGGTCCGAGGGGAAGCCGGCGGCGCGGGGGGCGGCTTCAGTGACGGACATGTTAGTTGTAATGTATGGTTTGAAAGGGTTGGTTGCGAGTATGTGTGTGTTTGTGTCTGTCTGTCTCTCTCTCTGCGGGTGCTGGTGTGTGGAGATTATCTTCCGCAGATGAGAGAGACATTTGAGCATCACCCCTCCTTCCTGCTGGTTCTACGTTGCAAGTGGGACCTTTCATAGCACACCGAGGGGAGGAACGGGAGCCGCTTACCGGTCTCAGCCATTCTGCACGATGTTTGGAATAACCGTTTTTGAAATATGTTGGAATGTCAGCTTTTATGTTTCCATTCATATTTTCTCCTCCTGAGTGCGAGTTGCGTGTACTACTCTGGCTTTCCAACGATGAGTAGAAAAAAGTGTGACGAACAACCTTAACATACTTTGTCTAAACCTAGTATGAGACGGCGGAGATACAGCCGAGACGAGAGGCTGGGAGCGGCGAAGACAGCGATGACGGTGAGAAGAACAGAAAATATCAAATTTTGAATCCACTGACTGACGAGGGGACGCGAGAAACGAGGAGGTATTGATGAGACGTCGGCCTTGAGGACCGGCAGAATGTCCGCAAGTCGGGGTGAGTCAGCGAGGCGGTGTGTCCAAATTGCACAAGTCCCTTTTTTTCTTTTCTTTTTCGTTGCGGCTACCGAAGGCACCTCACCCCTCCATCAGGGTCCTCCACGTCTCTCAGTGGTCAGCAGCGTTGAATTGAAACCTTTGGGAGAAAGTGGGACCCGCTCATTCACCCACTCGCCAACGTTGAAGACGGGCAGGGGCGTAATTCTCCAGGCTCCAGCTCCCGCACTCACGCTAGGTATCCGTTGTACTCGTGTCGTTGTTGGTGGTCACTCAGGAATCGCGGCAATCTGGTTTTCCCAAGGCATAAACGTGACAAGCTGAAGTGATATAGGGACTTGTCCACTTTGCGATGAGTGTTTCTATTCAGGTGTTATACAACCGTGGGGAATCTATTTTGCCAGAAAGGAACCAATTCATAACCTCCCAACTGGACGCACTATTAAACCAAGTACCGCATCTGTACTCATAAAGCTTTACAAGAAAAGAAGAGCAAGCAGAGGAGCCGCCAAGGCAAAGATCTCGGGGCGCAGAGCAGCACCGGCGTTCTTGTTATCGGGGTTGCTGGAGGAAGAGGCAGTAGCAGCGGCGCCCGTGGCGGTGGCGGCGGGCTGGGTGGAGCCACCGGTGTTGGTGCCGGGAGTGTTGGAGTCCGTGTCGGCCAGGGGCGAGACGGCGAGGCCGGTGATCTCAGTCTTGCCGTCCGAGGCGTAAACCTTGTGCTTGACGGTCCAGTCGCTGATGGTGATAATCTTGCCAGAGGGCTTGTTCTTGATACCGTTATCAATGAGATCCTGTCCGCCGGGCGGAACGGCGGGCAGGGTGAAGTTGTTGTTGAAGCCCTTCTCCGTGATGAGAGACGAGGCGCACTTGGGGGGCTTGGGGGACGACTTGGGAGCTTGGGTGGCCTGGAGGGTCTTGAAGTCGACCTTCTTGTACTGAGTGGCCAGGTTGTCGTAGTCGACAAGCAGCTTAACCGACTTGTCATCGTTGACCTTGACAATTCCAAAGTTGTTGTCCTCCTGGCTGTACTCGTAGACGAGACCGCCAGAGAAGACGGTGTTCATGTCAGGGCCGTAGATGGACTGGATCTCGGTGAAGATACGAGGAGTGACCTTGTTGCAACCAAACTCGGAGAAGAAAACGGGGACGGAGGTGTCCTTGAGGTCAGCAATGAGCTGGTCGTAGGTGGACGTCTTGAAGCTCGAGTCGCCGCACCACGAGTACGAGTTGAGGCCGAAGAGGTCGACGCGGCTGGGGTCGCTCTCGTCGCCATTCTCGGCGCACGTCAGGTAGTTGAAAGAGTCAACGAGAATGGAGCGAACGTCAGCAGCGGAGTAGCCGACGGGGATCTTGCGGTCGCAGTGCTTGGAGACGTAGTTCTTCAAGTCACGGGTGATGGCACGCAGGTAAGGAGGCACGTCCTTGGCGGTCTCGACGTTGTTCATAACTTCGTTGCCGGAGAAGAAGGCGGCGGTGTTGGGGTAGTTCTTGAAGGCCTCGACGATGGCGAAGGTGCGGTTCATGTAGGCAGCGTAGTAGCTGGTCCAGGGCTCGAAGCTGGTGATACTCTCGCCAACGAGGGGAGAGTTGACGTCGAGGATCATGTACATGCCAGCGGCGTTGAAGATGGAGGCACAGCCATCGTGGTTCAGGTTGGGGTCCAAGTTGTAGACGCGGATGGCGTTGGCACCGAGGCGCTGGAGCAGAGCAGCATCGCGCATGCAAACATCGGGATCGCTGAGAGGATCCCTGTTGTGCTGAGGGTCGTAACCGGCGCTGCCACCAATCTGGTAGTCAAGACCCACGATCTGGAACCTCTCGCCCGTCTCAGTGACGAAGGAGTTGCCCTGGACCTTGAGGGGTTTGACGGCAGCAGCCAAGGTCGCACTCAGTGCGACGAGAGCAGATTGAACCTACCAAAATCGAGTTAGATTTGAGGTTTTCTCCAAGTCGGCGCACAGGGAGAGAGAGCAGAGGGGGATCGACAGGTTGGCGTTGGCAGCTTGGCCCTCTCCACAAAGACTTGGCCGTGTTCTCGCGCTCTGATCGTCGGCGCGATGGATGGCTGTCGCCAGCCCAGCCAATGGGGAACAGCGCAACAAGGACGTTGGACTTGTACTTACGAGCATGATGGCAATAAGCGCAGGGCTATTTCGGTCTTGGGATTAGACGTGGTATCGTAGAGGTCGTACGGGTAAGGTGTTTTCGTGACTCTCGCGGCTTTTGGGGCGAGGTCAAGAGAGCGACGAGAATATGAGAAGTTGATGCGGGGAGAAAAGGCCAAGCAAGCAATGACAGGGCCGAGACGGAAGGATGAAGTAGAAACGGATCTTCCGGGTTGGCGGTGGTAATACGCAGTGGTGTGTGGTGAGAGAGCGGCAAGAAACGAAGAATGGGCTGGTTGCTGCCGGGATATACGGGGCCCCCCTTCAATAATACGAGAGTGAGAGAGAGACGGGCACAAGCGCGACGCTGTCGAGCGAGTGTCGAGGATGTATGTGTTTTTGGGCAATGGGATGAGAAGAAGAAAACGAGGCTCGGACTAAACCAAACACGAGAGGGCGGGAGGGTAGGTAAAAAAGAGGGACGGACGGCACGAGCAAGAATAGCAGTAGCGGCGGCGGGAGCAGTTGGTAAAATCGTGACATGTAAATTAAAAATGGAAAAGGCAAGAGCTGGGTACGATGCTCACTGGATTTATCCTCGTCTCGGCTTAGCGTCACACATCATCTCCAGCCTACCTACATCCATTGTACGGTGTACCTACCTACCTACCCAACTACAGAGTACTTTCCCATGGAAGCACCTTCCCAAGCACCCAAGGTAACCTCCCTTCTCCTTCCGCGCCTTAACACACTACAGCAGTGACCAGTCACCACACTACGATGTACCTACCCAAGGAAGGTGTCCGTAGGTTGGTGCGGACCACCTCCATCGCACCTGCCTTACCTTGCAAGATTGGACACATCCGACTTCCACGGCGAACCAAACCAAGGGCGCGCGACGTCCGTGTGCTCCATCCTCCTGCTACGGCGGCGACTTTTCCCTCCTTTGCCGCACCCACAACACTCGAATTGGTTTCCGACTCGCAGCAACCCCCCTGGTTGCTCTCGTCGTGCCGGGTTTCCAGACCAGACGCCCGCCTCAGCAGATCTCGCACCAATCGACCAGACCACGCCAGATCAGACCAGACAGACACATCCTGCTCGCTGGCTTCCCTACCCTACTACTCCGTACACTATAGGTATTAGTCTCGCCGTCACTCCCGAGGCGCGTCACCACTGCCTCGAGCCAACACATGTTGCGAGAAAACCGCAACACAGCCCCACGGCAACTCAGCATCTGAGGCAAGCAAGGCCCTTCCTTCCTTTTTGGATGCTGTGAAGGCGACAGGGCTGGGGCTCGTAGCAGACGGGAGGGGCCTCCCTCTGCTTCGGTCCAACCGGTGGCCAAGCACTCTCGCTTCGCCGTCCGCTTTCTCACTGCTCACCTTACAACAGGGACTTTTGCCAGACGAGAGGAGCAACCCGGAGCATGCCAATGACAGTATGGGATTGGATGGCTCGGGCAGCGCGCTGGTGGGTGCTGACTAGTCCCTCCTTCTGCCCTGCATGTCGCCGAAGCTTGGCCACCTACGATGGCAACTCTTCGCCAACCCCGGTCGCAACTAATCTCTCCGTCTGTTGGTCCCTCGTTTATCTGCAGGTTTAGTGCAGTCTGCAGGTCCCGGTCCGCCTCTCAATTCAATGGACGACAGGCGCCGCCGAAGCTCTGCCCGTTTGTGTTGGCTCGTCGTTTGGTTTGTCTGACCATGAGGCAGGCATCATCTCTGCCAGATTCCAATTCTCCAAAACGTCACAAGCTGAGAATAAGAAAGAGCCACCCTCTACGCTTCGAAACACTATGAGACACCATGGCCAAGCTTTCAGGGACCATGCGCTCGACTAGCGAGGCCGGGGTCGACGGGGACGGCTCCGGTTGACGGACGGGACAGATGAACGACACACCAGAGGCCACCAGCCCATTGCCGCCCAAGCCGCAAAGAGAGACGAAAAAAAGATCCGATATTTCCACCTCAGTATGGTGTCATATGTTCCCCTGAGGCCAGGGTCCGCCTGCGAGACCCTGCTGTCTTCGTCAACGTTGCGAGCAGACTGCTGTCTCTGCAACTCTGTTTCGACAGACTTTGGAAGCTCATGCTCTTGCTGCGGTCGCCAAGTCCAGCCCCCCGCCAGCCGCAGTCTAAACCACGTGAGCCAGGACTCTGGGGGGCAAGGTTGGTGGAGATGACGAGGCATCACAAGCTCTCAAAGAAGCCACGCCGGCCGCTGAGCCGAGCCGCAACGCGCAGTGCAACCCCCTCCAAAAATGCGAATTCAGGGCACAAATCACACGCCGTCATTGTCCGTCACCAGGTCGCCACGGCTGTCAGGTACTAGCGCCCTGCTACAGGCAGCCCTTCTCCCCAAGGCAATGGCACGGAAAACGCGAAATGGCGGCGCACTCGCGCGTGCCGAGTAACCGTCAACGAAATCTCCCTCCTCCAGCATCCCCGCGACGGCGCCCTCCCTCGTTCCAATGCTGTGCCGCGACTAGTGGCTCATTCCATTGCACGCCAGATTACAAGTATCGCATTCGCCCAGGGGTCCCGACGGCCGGTGTCCTCTCCCTCCGCCGCTTGCGCCTTTCTTTTCGCCTGCCCAACGGAGTCATTAGGGTTTTTGCCGCCGACCCCGTCGCGCCTGATTACGAACGACTTCGTATTCCACTTTTGGCCCCGGTTCAAATTTACGACACAGTGAGATAGGCGGGGTCCGTTTGTGATCATCGCAAGGGGCCCCTCCGGCCGGCATGCTGCTTCCGAGCCGTATCGGCTCCGACGTTGCCCGTTTTCTCCCTCTCCCTAGTATATTATCACCCCGCCACCGTCACTTCCATCTACCGTCCTACCCGCGCATCATCTCTCCCGTTGTGCCACCACGGAAAGG